>MEJB01000031.1:1927792-2010452 GCA_001752375.1 Rhazya stricta
GTAAATGGTCTAAGCGAAGGATGGCACGGACTGTCGACGAGCCGCAGGTGAGCAACCAATGCATCGGCAACTCTGGATCTGGGGCTTCGATCGGCTACRTGTGCAGATCTAATGGTGCTTGAACTGACGAGCAACATAGGTTGCATAAATCTTGGTCGAGCGGAACGGTGACTCTTGAGCAGCACAATCGACGGGCCACTACGAACGACCCCGTCGAATAGTAAAGTTCGACGTCTCTCTTGAGCAGCTAACCAATTTGGTCAAGAAGGTACGCTGCGAGCAGATCTGGTGCAAACAACAGCACCGGTGTCTGGGACATGGCATACAACAGCGATAGCGACATTCTGTGCAGCATCAGCAAAGGAAGAGGAAGAGAGGAGAAAAAGCAAGGAAGGGTCGCGACAAGCAGTGTCGAGTAGGCAGAGGGGAAACGATGCAAGGAAGGGTCGCGACAAGCGGTGTCGAGTAGGCAGAGGGGAAACGATGGCGGCGGCAGCTTGCGGGAGGAAGAAGATGAAAGGTTTCTTTAGGTTTTTCTTTCTCTCTTCTTTTCTTTTCTTTTCTTTTTTTATTTTCTTATATATTTTCTTTTCTTTTTCTTTTTTATTTTATATTTTGGGCCGTAACCAAAACCCTTTTAGGCCTTCCCATCCAAATCTAACCCAAAATCTATAAATTAAATATAACAGGCTTCCTTTCCATAAAAAGTCCAACTTCCGACTAACAAATAAATAGGCCTACGAGTCGAGCCTTTAACCAAACAATGACTCTCATTCGACACAGACAATATTTTCGTACTTATTAAATGTGCTATTTAAAAATATAAATCACATAGAACATTATCCAACCCTAGTTGGCACGTAAATTCACACAATCAAATAAAAAAATTATTAAAAAGAAATCTCGGGTATTACAAAGAAGACTAGCACTAGTGATMGATCGGACACCCTCTTTAGACAAAGTCTATTAGGTTCCCTCCACAATCAAGGTCTTGAGTACTATCGACCAACTCTTCTCCATCATTTTCTCCTGGAAAGCGTAGTATTCACATTCAAACTCCGGTAGTTCATATATCCAGTTCACATCATAGCTTGTCAAGGACACCGGGAAGCTATGGACCATAACTATCCAGGCATTCGGTGTGTCCAAATTAGCATAGAATTCCCGTACCTAGTCTRGACAGGCTTCCTCTGGTTGGTGACAGAATTGGAGCTAATTCTGGTTGATGATCTGTTYTAGCACAAAGGTAAGAAGGCCTATGGTCCGACTATTGAGAATCGCGAAACCCTTCTCCGTGAGGAGTTCACCATTAGCAAAGGCGGAATCAAAATGGCTTTTTACTTCCTTGCTGACAAAAGTTCAGTATGGTCGAGGTGGTTTTCTRATAGCGGCATGCTTTGTTCAAGGCATGGGGTGTGAAGTGATGTGTAGGTGAAGGTAATRGTGTATATGATGGACTCACGGAGGGTGGTAGTTTGGTTGGTTGGTCGGGTAGCAGAGTGGTGGGATGAGGTTACTGAGAAACCAAAAATGGTRGGAAAGAAGAGAATGTTTCAGAGAGGAGTGGACTAGAAGAGAGAGATACTGGTGAAAAAAGGGTAGAAAGTAGATGAAAAGATGGAACAGAAGTCGAGGCGAGGCTGTTCGGATACTGTGCCACTGAACTAAAAAGACACCTTGTTTCGTGTGCYAATGAATTGAGCCAATAGTTGACTCAGGCATCATGATCGGTACAAAGTTCTCTGCCCCCGCTCAGATAGACTCTTCTYTGTCCAACTTAAATGGACTCTCCTTCTTCCATGTGGTTCCTGTAAATCGAGACTAATGCATTTTGACAGCAATGTATAGCATTACTTTTGTGCAAAAAATTAGTTCCCATAGGTAGTTATGATAGCTCCCTATATCCTCTCATAAACTAAAGCAAATTAAAATAAAATAATAATAAAATCACATAACACAAAATAAACTTTTCCTCTTTAATCCTACAATCAACACCTATAGTTATCACCAGATGAAATATTACTAATAGTTCAAGAAAAATTCTAAAATGAAACATAAAAGGCCTGTGAAGATAGAAAATGGAAAACAGAAGGAAAACAGAAACAAAAAACAAACAAACACAGAAAAAAGAGCAGAAATAGACAAAAAATAAAACATTGAATGAATTAAATTACTAGAAAAATACATTAATTTGGATTTAAGGGAAATGGACTACCCTTCATTAACAGACTCATTACCCCAATAATGCTTTAACCTTTGACCATTAACTTTAAACACACTGTTTGATTTTTCATCAAATAGTTCAATAGCAACATTGGGGTAAACTTTTGTGATTCGAAAAGGACCCGACCATTTAGATTTCAATTTTCTAGGGAATAGTCTTAATCTAGAATTAAAARGGAGTGCAAGTTGACCTGCCTTAAATTCTCTAGATTGTATATGCTRATCATGCCACTTCTCTGTTTTCTCCTTGTTGAGTTGAGCATTTTCATATAAACTAAGCTTAAACTCTTTTAATTCACTCAAATGAAGTGTTTTCCTTTTTCCAACTCCATCTATATCAGTGTTCAACTCCTTAGTTGCCCAAAATGCTCTATTCTCTAACTCCAAAGGAAAGTGGCATGCTCTACCAAAAACTAGCCTATACGGAGACATTCCTAAAAGTGTCTTAAAGGCAGTTCTATAAGCCCACACAACATCATCAAACTTAATGGACCGGTCCTTCCTATTGGGGTTAACCACCTTTTCCAAAATCCTTTAAATTTCATGATTGAAAATCTCTACTTGACCACTAGATTGAGGATGGTAAGTAGTGGTGATCTTATGTTTAACTCCATATTTGGACAACAAATTCTCAACTGCTGAATTACAAAAATGACTCTCACCATCATTGATGATAGCTCTAAGGGTGCCAAATCTAGTGAAAATGTGCTTGTTAAGGAATTGGATCACAACCTTGGAGTCATTTGTAGGTAAAACTACAGCTTCCACCTATTTAGACACATAATCTACTACTACCAAGATGTAACAATTCCCAAATGAGGGAGCAAAAGGCCCCATAAAATCAATGCCCATAAATCAAGCAATTCAATCTTCATTATGTTATTTATRGGCGTTTCATGATGTTGAGAGATGTTTCCCACACATTGACAATTATCACAAGTTTCCACAAATTGGAATAATCCTTAAAAAGAGTGGGCTAGAAATAACCTGATTGAAGTACCTTAGTAGCTGTCTAGACCTTCCAAAGTGACCTCCATATGGCGCTGCATGACAATGCTGCAGCACTGGAGACACTTCCTCCTCTATTATGCACTTCCTCAATATCTGATCAGCACATCTCTTATATAAGAATGGTTCATCCCAACAATAAAACTTTACATCATGAAAGAATTTTCGTAACTGTTGTCTACTCAAGTTTGGTGGTGTCATGCCACTAGCTAAATAGTTAGCAAAGTCTGCGTACCAAGGCGCTAGATGAAGTTCTAAAAGTTGCTCATCTGGGAACGTTTTCATAATAGGAACAGTGTCATTAGTGGTGTTTAGCATCCTAATCTAGATAGATGATCTGCTACTTGATTTTCTACTCGTTTCTTGTCTTTGATTTCTAAATCAAACTCTTCTAGTAGCAATATCAATCTAATSAGCCTCGAYTTAGTTTCTTTCTTAGAATTCAGATATCTAATGGCAGAATGGTCTGTGAAAAMAATGACTTTAGCYCCCACTAAGTAGGCTTGAACTTATCGAATGCAAACATTACTGCAAGTAGTTCCTCTTCAGTTGTGGTKTAGTTTATTTGAGCCTCATTTAGTGTCTTGCTAGCATAGTAGATGGAGTAAAACACTTTGTCCCTTCTTTAGCCTAAAATAGCACCTACAGCATAATCGCTTGCATCACACATCAATTTGAAGGGGAGGGACCAATCGGGAGCTACAATCACTGGTRTAGTGATAAGGGCTTYCTTTAATGATTCAAATGCCTCCAAACACCCTATAGAAAACTTAAATTTCTTTCATAGTTGCAGCAGCTCATATAATGGTTTAGAGATTTTAGAAAAATCTCTAATGAATCTCCTATAGAAGCCAACATGTCCCAAAAAGTTACAAATTCCTTTGATGTTTGAGGGATAAGGTAGTTTCTCAATTACTTCGATTTTTGCTTTATCTACCTCCAACCCTCTCTTTGAGACCTTATGACCCAGTATTATGCCTTTCTGTAGCAGCATTTCTCCCAATTGAGAACTAAATTTGTTTCCTCACAGCGAATTAATACCTCCTCCAGATTCATCAAGTAATCATCAAATGAACTCCCAAACACCGAGAAATCATCCATAAAGACTTCGAGAGTCTTTTCCATTAAGTTAGAGAAGATARACATCATGCATCGCTGGAAAGTTGCAAGGGCATTACRTAATCCAAAAGGCATCCTTCTGAATGCAAACATCCTATACAGACATGTGCAGGTCATCTTCTCTTGATCGACAGGCATAATGGCTATTTAGTTATACCCTGAAAAGCTATCCAAGAAATAGTAAAACCTTTTCCTGCTAATCTATCTAGCATCTGATCAATGAAAGATATAGGGAAATGGTCTTTTCTTGTGGTACTGTTYAGCTTGTGATAGTCCATGCATATTCGCTAACCTGTCATAACTCTTTCTTAGGCATACATTAGATCAGGCTCACCCAAGAGCTGTTAGAAATAGGGTAAATGATACCTGTATCCAACCATTTAAGGATTTCTTTCTTCACAACCTCTTTCATATTAGGATTCAAGTGCCTTTGGTGTTCCACTGTACTATTGTAGCATTCCTGCAGCAAAATCTTATGCATATAAATGTAGGAGCTAATACCCTTTATGTCAGCCATTGTCCATCYCATAGCTCTCTTATGTTTTTTAAACATGCTCGAGAGTAAATCTTCTTTTTCACTCACCAAAATTGCAGATATAATAACAATTAAAGTTTYCCCARTTCCTAGATATGCATATTTCAAATGTGAAGGGAGGGGCTTTAATTTAAGTGAAGGGAGTTGTTCTAAAGAAGATTTACATTGATTTAAAATGCTTGAAAATGGATCAAGTGGCTCGAACTGTTTTCACTGTGTAAAGAAAGGCTTATGAGCTGAATCCATTTGATTTCCCCTTGTTTCCTCATTCTTCAAGAATTTTTCTAACTCCAAATCTGCATCCTTACTGTAGTACTCATGTTGTAGCATTGTTGGAAATTTTCAGCCACTAAAGGATCAATCACATCAATAGAAGAGCATTCTTCCAATATTAGGGAACTTCATCGCATTGAGGACATTGAAATGTCACCTCTTGCTCATGTACCCTCATTRTCAGTTCTACTTTCTGCACATCAATTAGAGCTCATCTAGTTGCTAAAAATGGTCGCCTAAGAAGAATRGGTATCTCTTTATCTTCCTCATAGTCTAGAACAATRAAATCAACTAGAAATATGAACTTGTCTAYTTTTACCAACACACCTCCAATTTTTCCCTCCGAATAAGCAAAAGATCTGTCAACTAACTGAAGAGTAACTATGATAGGTCTGGCTTCTCCCACCCCAAGTTTCCTAAACACCAACATGGGCATCAACTTGATGTTAGCACTAAGATCACATAGAACTCTCCCACTGTAAGTGCTTCCAATCATACACGGGATAGTGAAACTACCAAGATCTTTTAACTTCTGATGTAACTTATTTTGTAATATAGAGCTGTACTCTTTAGTTAATGAGACAGACTCATACTCTCCCAATCTCCTTTTCTTGGTCAARATGCCCTTCATGAACTTCACATAGTTGGGCATTTGTTCAAAGGCTTCYACAAGTGGAATGTTAATATAAAGTTATTTCAGAACATTTAGAAAATTGTTGAACTGCTTATCTTCTTACTTTTTCTAAAATCGCTGAGAAAATGGCAACTTTTGATGGACTAGTCGCAGATTGGTCCTCTCTGGTGGTGATGCTGCAGTATCAGAATTTCTTTCATTGCTGGAGCCATCTGCAGCATTGATCCCAATTTGCTCTGAACTAATGTCAATTACAATTTTAGCCTCATTTTCACTTTCTTTATCTTCTCTTTCCCTGAATCTTTCTTTTGTTGATAAGGTTCACTCAATTCTTTACCACTTTTCAATGTAATGGCCTTGCGATGCTCTTTTCCATCTCTAATGAGAGTTTTAGTATCATTACGAAGAGTACCATGCGGTCTATTGGTCAAGACATTTGCAAGCTGTCCCATTTAGTTCTCCAAATTCCTAAGTGATATAGTATGGCTTTGAATGATTGCATCTTGTCTTTGAGTGTCTTTTTCACTCATTGCCATAAATTCTTTGAGAAGCCTTCCAAAAAAGCTGATCGCTAGGYTGCCCTCTATTTTGCTGACTTTGTTGCTGAAATCCAAGTGGTATAGGAAGTCTAAATTGCTGCCCTTGTGATTGATTACTTCCTTAGCCTCCTCATGAAAAATTAGGATGATTTTTCCATCCCGRATTGTAAGTATTGAAGTAGAGATTATTATTCTTGTTGAATCCTCCCCCACGTAACATATAGATTCTAGATTYGAAGGACAACTCTAAAAGGAGTGTCCCTCTCTACAGTATACACAAGAAGGCAATAAGGATGAAGGCATAGATGTCAGTAGTCCCAAGGAAGGTTGTTGTCCCATAGATAATCCTGACTACATTTGCATAAACTTCAACATACTAGAAATAGAGGTTACTTTGGCTGCTAGGTAAGACACTGCATCAATCTCATGGATTCTTGCCACTTTTTTTTTTGCTGATAAAGGTGTTGTGGAAAGTGTTTCTAGCTGCTGGCCACTGAAAGCTATTGCTGGCAATTCTTTCCAATATCTCAAAAGCTTTATTATATGACTTGTCAAGCAATGCTCCGTTGGTTGATGCATCCACTACATTGCAGTAATGGGGGMTTAAACCATTGTAGAAAGTCTCTATTTGGATCCAATGAGGGATTCCATGATGTGGACATTTCCTCAAAAGCTCCTTAAACCTCTCCCATGCCTCATAAAAATTTCATCACTATGCTGTTGAAATGCTGTAATGTCATTTCGCAACTTGGCATTATTGGTTGGAGAAAAGTACTTGAACAAGAACTTTCYTGCAAGATCACTCCATGAAGTAACAAAATGCAGGGGTAGAGTATTTAGCCAATCTCTAGCTCTATCCCTTAATGAATATGGAAAAAGTTTGACTCTGAGAGCTTCTTTACTGACTCCTTGTAATTGAAAAGCATTATCACATCCAAGAATAGATGGATATGCTGATGAGGGTCCTCTTTAGCCATCCCACTAAACTGCCCCATTGTCTAAAGCATTTGAAACATAATCGACTTTAACTCAAAATTTTGAGCTTGAATAAGAGATCTCATTATGCTTAGCTGAAGATCATCTAGCATAGGTACAACATAATCCATGATGGATCTATTCATGTCATCAGCCATAATTCCAGCATTCCTTTCTGCATTTAATCTGGCAATCATTGTTGAAGCATTCTGCCCTACAGCCATTGCTACGACGTTCCCTGTAGCATTGAGTTCTGTGCCCATACTTGGTAAATGTCCTTGTTCTCTTTCAGTCATTTCTCTTCTTCTTTTACTAGCACTTGCACGTTGTCTTCTTCTCCTAGAGTGAAAAGTTCTTTCCGGTTCAGGATCAAATTGATACGTGTTGTCCCTTTCAAATAATCRTGGAAGAAAATTTAGTTTCCAAGAACAAGAATAAAGAATAAGAATATAGGATAGGAGTAAGAATAATAAAAGCAATAGAAATTCAAATATCACTCAAGCACAKAACAATCCTYGACAACGGCGCCAAAAACTTGATAGACAAAATCACATACGCAATAAATCTTCACTCATGCAAGTATACACGGTTCACAAGTAATATAGGTGAATAAGAGTATAGTCCCACAAGAATTGTTGGTTAAAAAGTGATAGTTTAGATTTCTAATAAAATCAATTATTTGTTGGTTATCACGAAAATATAGTAAAGTAAACTCAAATTATCTAATCGCAATGATTTGGAAATAATCACAGCAATCACACAAACAATATGATCAAGAGCTTGAAAGTGAATTAGAGTTAAGAATTCCCTATGCAATAATGTCCAAGAAGTCAAAATATCAATGCTACAGACTGGCTACAGTAATGACTTCTGAGCAAATGCTACAGTAAAGGCTTAGCCACAACATCAATGTTGCAGACTGGCTGMAGCAATAACTTTTAAGCAAATACTACAACAAAGTTTTAGCTACAACATCAATGCTGTAGACTGGCTATAGCAATGACTGCTAAGCAAATGCTATAGCAAAGGTTTAGCTATAGTAGAAACACAAATCGAGACAGAAATGACCTCACCCTTTYAGTTTGTTAGTCTTTGTTCCTATTTCACTAAGTCGTTCTACCCGTCGAAGTTACTTAGCTTAAGGAATGCGAATAAAGTTCAAATCTCATATAATCTTAAGGGTGGATTATGAATATTTCCTATATTCTATGGTATCCTAAGATATTAAACTTTATCTCAAGATAACCAGACCCACATCTACTCAAGTTTTCCACCTCTTTCACTACCTTTCGGAGTTCAAGAGACTCACACAAATACTATTCATAACCAATAAAATAGTGAATATAAATAACACATAATCTTGAGTAAAACATTTATAAAGAGCAACCCTTTCTCAAATCATTCAAATAGACATTAAAAATACACAGGTTCATCAAAACTCTAACTTCTAAGAAGTTAGTTCATATTCTTAGATGAAATGAAATATAAGATGTGAAAGATTAACATATTAAAATACATTTTGAAATAATCACTAAGAAAAGGAAAAACAAAGCCTAAAGAGGTTAATGAAGTCCGATGGTGAAGGCTTCCTTGAAGTCTTCTTCTTCTTCTTCCAAGCTTTCCTCTTTTTGCTCCCTTTCTCTCTCCTCTTTTCTCTCTCTTGCATTTTTGCTCCTAATGCCCAAATTCCACAATACTCAATGCCTCTTGGTTGTTTCTAGCATCCTTCTTTTTGTCCCATGAAGCTTCCCTTAGAAGCTTGGCAAAAAGGTGTCATAAATACCTTTTTGCATTTTGACTTTTTTACCTTTTACTTTTTACTTTTTGCTTTTTGAAATTCAGATTTGACTTTCTCCTTTTTACAATGATGACTTTACTTTTCTTYCTTGAGTTTCTTTCTTTGAATAAAATATTCCTTTTTGCTCTAGTATTCAGTGCTACAGCATGTTGTCGCTGTATTGAATAAATCTTCACTTGTTCATCAAGTGACCTTCTATTTTGCTTATAGAATCATTTTCCTTAAAAATAGAGTATTTTATTTTAGCAAATGAACATGAATTATATAATTTCATATTATTCTACAATCAAAGTCACTTGATCAATTCTAAGCAATATTCAAGGCAAAATAGTATGAAATCGCATTTCATCATACTAAAAAGGGTGAAAATATGCATATAATCTCTAGTAAAATCAATGGCTTTTCTSTCACATCAATCATATTCAAATTTACTCATAAAACTTTTGTGTAAGTTAAGTCCAATATCCTCCATTGAGGAATTCAACTGCAACTTGATCACTTTTTGACTATCTGAAATAATCGGAATTAAGTTCTTGAACTTAGGCTTCATCGTATTTAAACGGTTCGAAGAACATTTTGAAGCTAAATCTGATATCCTTTCCGAGTCTTCGGACGGGTAAATTAAGTGAAAACCATGGATATTTCAACCATTCGGAATATACATGTCAAAGCCCTAAATGGTAGATTCATTATCATTCTGACTTGTTCATTAAAATAATATTAGGCTATGTAAGACATGATTTTTCCTTCTAATCATTTTGAGAAGATTGATCTGAAAAATCCAAAAAAATAGAAGCTTAGGCTTCTTAATATTCTTTGAACTTCATTTTGAAAAAGCTCTACATGCTATTCTTTTGAAACCTTTGGTTGAGCTTCATCTATTCAAAATTGAATATCTAAGTAAGTGAAGTCAATATCTCCAAACTAAGCTTTGATTTGCCAAAATATACACCCACTAATTTAGAATGGAATAGATCTAGCTGTGATCCTTTGATCTCTGTGTGAATCAAGGTTGTTAAGGACATAAAACCTTTAGAGGGTGAACATTATGTGTAGGTGAATCAATGTCGTACGAGTTACATAAAACCCTTTTGGGGGTAAACCTTGTAGTTGTTGAGGAGAATAGCAGATAGTCAAGGTAGTGTAAAACCTTTAAGGAAAAAAGGCGATCCTTGACTGATGGGTTAAATAAGTTGTAAAACCCATTCATAGGTTAGCCCTTCATGTACTCTTAAAAAAGTCTGTGTGATGTAGTGGATTATGAAATGCCAATGTTCCAGCCTTAGGTAGTGGATGTATATTTGAGAAGATGATCAAACCACTATAAATTACTTGTTTATTTGTGCATTCTTCATTTCTGCATGCTTATCTTACATTAAAATGATTGCACAAATATTTCATCTCTCTTTTATTGCAAAACTTTGAACATATTTCAAAGAGAGTTGAAAAATATATTGCGTAGTCTTCAAACTTTCAAAAAAGTACCCATAACCCAATACACCACCGTCTTGGGTTCTTTTAGGTTTAAATACATTGATCCCTAAGGCGCAAGCTAGACAATCGCCTCTTATTCCCTTGGGAGACAAAATCTTCCACCATATATTGGGGGCAYGACAACGACAACCAAGAAAGAGATGGAAGCTAGTGGTGGTAGCTTTCTGGAAGAAGATGGGTGGTCGTGAGGTTGTAGGTTTTTTGGAGAGTAACAAGATTGTGCAATCTATTTTACCTTTAGAAAATTGCACATGCTTCCCTTGTGCAACTTTCTACCTAATTGCATTTGAGTGGTGGAAGGATAATTTGCCAYGGAAGTATCTTTTTGAAACTCAACTATTGAAATTAAACTTCCGGGATGTAAATATAATCGATAAATTGTTTGTGGATTAAAACAGCATTTTCCACTTTAGTGTGCAAAATAAATAAAACTTCAAAAGATGGAGAGASTAAAGTAAAATTTTACCTATAGTCTAGTGGTTGTTGGGTACTCGCTTCGAAATCTTATTTATCGTCTTACAGAGGGGCAAACAATGCCATCGTAGATAATAATCAACAGGCCAACTTCCCAGAATCCCTAATTGTCTATTGATAGCTTCTCTCTTCTTTCCTCAGCGTCACCAGTTTCATCATCGATTCTCAAGCTCAGGTATGCTCTCTCTCTCTCTCTCTCCCTCTCTCTCCCCCCTCTCTCTCCCTCTTAGCCAGTTCACTTTACCTCTCTTTGCAGTTGCTTTCGTTTGTCGAAATTTCATGAGATTGGAGCACGAATGGCAAACTATTCGGCAAAAGGAGCTCCTTCAAATGGGTCTGTATATGTTTGTAATTTGCCTCCTGGCACCAATGAAGATATGTTAGCTGAGTTTTTCGGCACGATTGGTGTGCTAAAGGTATGAGTTTGATCATTTATTGCTGTTAATTACTGCGCGTTCTTGTTCTACATTCTTATAGTGTCTACACAATTGATCAGTTTGAACTGATATAGAAACAACCCTTGGTCTTCAGTATATGAATACTGCAATATAGGCTAGGTCTATGTAGATCTAGATATGCTCATACACATAGAAGTAGAGTTGTTAGGATTCTGGTAGCAGGCTATTGTTATTATTATTAACATTGGGAATTTATGTTTAATTGCATTCTTTAGAAAGACAAGCGGACTGGTCGACCCAAGATATGGCTGTATCGTGACAAAGTAACAAATGAGCCCAAAGGGGATGCTACAGTTACTTATGAGGACCCTCATGCTGCATTAGCGGCTGTTGAATGGTTCAATAACAAGGATTTCCATGGAGTGGTAATTGGGGTCTTTTTGGCTGAGTCTAAGAGCAAGGATGACCAGTCACTTAATTCAGGGAATAATGCTTGTGATGCAAATCTGGATTCTGATTTTGGTGGGCCGGAGGACATTGATAGGGATATGAATGGAGGGGGAGGACGAGGTAGAGGCCGAGGAGATGCTTCTGGGAAAGCATGGCAACAAGAGGGAGACTGGGTGTGTCCGAATACAAGGTCTGTGATGTGATTATTGGTGAGCAACTCTTTCTTGCTCTTAGTTTGCTTGATTATATTTTTTCTTTGAATTTKTCTAGCAAGTATTTATTATAAGAACTAATAGTTGTGTTTAATTTTTTTCCCTTTTTTGGTATTCCCGTATTGATGACAGTTGTTCCAATGTGAACTTTGCATTTCGTGGTGTATGCAATCGATGTGGGAGTGCACGACCTGCTGGCACCTCTGGTGGCGCTGCAGGATCAGGGGGCCGGGGAAAAGGCCGTGTCAATGCTGAGTTTGGTGGCCAGAATCGTGCTGTTGGGGGGCTATTTGGTCCAAATGACTGGCCTTGTCCAATGTAAGAAATATACCTCCCGGTTTCTCATCATTCTCCATATGTGGCAATTTATCTTGGTTTTACAACTTACTTGCTGCTGTTTTGTCTCTGGTAATTAGATTGTCTTTTCCTGTCTCTCTGTCTCTCTCCTCTCTTTATTTTTGGCTTTGTCTTTTGCTATGGCACGATCTAATTCTCTAATACTTACAAAGTAACTTCAACAAGAAAACTCCGTCCTTGTCTTTGCTAGGTTAATCACCAGTTAAGTCATTGAGAAATGTATGTTGACATTGTATCTTGACTTATTTCATATTAAGCTTGACACACACACACACAGAGACATATATATATATAGTAAAAGATTGTTTGGCTTCCTTTGTGCCCTCCATCTTTTTTTCAGTTAGTTTTATTTCAGAACTGCTCTTGTTATTAAAACTGAAGAAACTTACCCCTGGCTCTCAATCGTGATTACAGGTGTTTGAAATTGTGCTTTTATTTAAGCTGCTTTTGTTATTTTGTCCGTCTCTCTCTCTCTCTCTCTCTCTCTCTGTGACAAGTCTCAACAAATTTCACCATTCACAAATGCTCTAATGCTTTACTTTTCTGCTGTAAAAATGAAATTGCCAAACACAAAACTGAAGAAAGAAAAGGAGAATTACTGCTCTTGCTTTCTGGATAAGTTTGCATAATCTACTTCATAAATTGCTCTTTGATATCCTGATAGTCAGGTCATATATTTATGGAAAGCGAGATTTCTATTTGGAGATTGATTATAATATGTTACTGATATGTGGAGAAGRCAGATGAGTAGTTGTTTATGAAGATATAAATAGAGCATCATGGTTGAATGGCTTCAAAGTGCATTATATTCAACATATATAATATTATTTGARAGGGAAAAAGTATTTTAAGTATAYGTTTTTTATTTGTATATTCACATCCATGAATTGAATTAAATAAAATTCCTAGAAAAAATGAATTTGAATGTCTGTGCAGTTAATCAAAATATGATTGACATGCTTAGTTATCCACAAAGACTTAATGAGTGTTAATTAGCTTGTTCATGTTCTTTTGTTCAATAAATGTACATTATTGTGCTYGATAGCCTTAGGGTAATATTTCTCAACAGGTGACTAATATTTTGACTACAGAAAGGAAAAAACCCTTGAATGTGAAAATTCTGTTGATTAATGAGTAACAATAAATAACAGAATTCCTGGTTTAACAATTTTGAACTTGAATAGGGTTGTGAATCTTTTGAATTGGATTACTTTTTATATGGATGATGTGGTAATTGTTTTTTGAGGTGCTAGATAGGCTCACTATGCATTCCTGTGACCAAGATGATTTACCTGTCATTGGGATTTATTGCTATCCTGTTTTTTGGGTTGTTTAGAAATCTTGATCTATGTGCTTCTTATTCATTTTCTCTCTCTTTCCTGGAAGAATAAATAGCTTTGTGCTGCGACTTTGTTTGTTGCTTCACAACTGGCACCTTATTTACTTTATTACTATCTTTTTCTAAAGAAATAGTTTCATAGTGTATTATTACCTTGTAGAATTTGGGTTTTTAGCTTCACAAAATTGTTCTGTTTTAAATGGTTCAGTATATTATGTACCTTGATACTCTTGTTTTAAGTGCATAAYAACCTTGGGCCGTTAAGCTTTTACTGCTTGTTTGTGTAATTATTCGATGTTATGTAAGGTCTGTGATGAAATTGTATTCAGACTTAGAAGGACTACATCTTTGTAACAATTTGAAGGTTAATTGAAGAAGATGCTTCTGTACCCCAGGCTTATGCTTTTTGATGTCCAGAATCGTCAAATTAGTTGGTTCAAGCAATCTTTGTCATCTGAGTACTTGCATAGAATAACCAAATGGATGTAAACGTGATATTGTCTCTTATTCTGTTTTTAGAGAAGATCTCTTTATTTTCTCAAAAAAGAGAAAAAAAAAAAAAAGAAACTTTTATGTTTTATTATGTTTTGACTTCTTTTAACTTCTTTTAACTTGTTGCTTTAGGTGTGGTAACATCAACTGGGCAAAACGCACTAAATGCAACATATGCAACACCAATAAACCTGGTCACAATGAAGGCGGTGTTAGGTACAGTTTGACACCTATAATGTTACTCTCTGTTAGGCAGATCATTGGTATGGCTTTGTATTATTGAATTTTACATCTTGAACAATAGTATGCTTATCACTTATAGATAGATATTGAAAGTCTCATCCTGTTTATTTGAAGTTGGTTATAAATTTATTGGTTTAAGTTTTTCAGTGAAGCCTGAACTTGCTTCACAAAGCTATAATAGATTTTGCTAAGCTTGACTACAACTAGTGATCAAATTGTTGCTCATTTGCCTAATAAACTGAACACAAATATCTGACAGAAGCTCAATGCTAAACCTACATCGGAATAACAGCAAAAATTAAGAGATTTGGGGAGACAACTTTTAGCATCGGACCAAGGGGAGAGAGAAATCCTAGTGCTCACAYGTTTTGCTTGATTCTGTCACACTATCTCAAGCCATTGCTCAAAATCTTCATGATTTTTATTAATAAGTCAAGACATCCATCCTATCTTTTGAGTGAGAAGAATTACATTATTTACAGACTCCAAGACAAAATACCAATCTAATGAGGACTGGCTCTTAAAAGAACATGACTTCCTAAAATTATAATGCAAAGACACTTAAATGAACTAAACCAACAAAACAAGTTCCTAAAAAATCAATGATTGGATCACGTCTCAAATTGCAGAAATACCTGAGATCATCAAAACATTCATGAAACTGAACTAAACTAGACATTCCCAGTTTGCAGCTCATAAACTATAAATCCCAAGACTGAAGCCAGGTGATTAAATAGATGCTTGATCTGGATCTTCCCAATTTTTTTGTTGTCTGCATCAACTATTCCTTTCGTTTATTTTATTTATTATTGATATTTTTTTTAATAAATAAATCTCTGGAAAACTAATTGATGCAGCCAGAAATTTATTTGTTTATAGGTTTGGATGTAGGGAGGAATTAAGGGTCTGGAGGTAGATAGGTGTAGATGAAGAGAGTTTGTGGAAGGAGTCCATCTCCTTAAACAAGAATCTGATATGATCAGAATCGAAATTATTTGGCTATCTACTGACTACTTTGACTACACATATTTCCAATGAGAATATCTTTCTAGAAGTCGGTAACTACTACCAAATGAAGACTACACATATTTCCAATGAGAATATCTTTTTAGGACTCGGTAACTACTACCAAATGAAAGGTTCTATTAATTTTCTTCCTTACTAAGATATTTTTAACTTTCATAACTTGTTTTTTCATATAAATTATGCGAATTAGTTCATTGTTAGTTTGGAATCCTATTATCCGAGTCATTGCCATGAAAATAATAGACTTCATAGTCGCATCTACGATTTGTATGTCAGGAAGACGGGGTTCAAAAACCTTAATTTCCCCTTCCCCAAAGGGTAAAAAGGAAAATAAAATAAATACAATAGTGAAGATACTGCTAATATCTAATGTTGCATAAGGACAGACAACATTTACAAAATCTACTTATGAGTTGATTTTTGAATTTTATTTTCTGTTTTTCCTGTTGTATCACTTGATATACAAATGGTACAAAGTAATGGCATGACTACTTTTGCTGAAAGGAATTTGTTCCGTAGTCGGGAGTTCCAATCTATACATAAAGTCACCTCTTTCTGTATCCATGTTTTGAGAATATTACAAATCTAAGGCTGCATTCTGTTTGCATTTCACTTTTTAGTTATATTTTCAAAACTGATGGAGGACAAACCCATTAGGGAGCCCATGCTGGGTTAAATTGAAAGAATGGAAGGAAGTATGTGATTTGAACAGTAGGGAGACCAGAAAAATAGCAGAAATTCGTAGAGAAAATTCACTGGAGATAGAAAGACTAATTCTTAGCGTCACACTAAGAAGTTGACCTAGGCATCAAACCTATGACCATACAGCGCGCACCTTAGGTTTTGATTGCGTCACACAACCAGAAAAATTCAAGGTTAAACTGAAGTCTTATTAATTGTAAGGAATAGCAAACTCTCTATTTATAGGACTAACTCCTAAACTTACAGGAAAAGAAAATCTTAATAGAAACCTAAAACAATTAGGAAACTACTTAGTAACCYGAAACCCCAAATAACTAGGAAACTACTTAAACTAGGATTATCCTAAATCCCCTGTCAGCTGTCCATCATCTAAAGTATGCCAGATTAGGGTTTGACCTTTAGAATCTTCCTTATTTCTCCTCTTATAAACTCAAGTGGTGGTTGGTGCCATTTGTCTCTATCATCMCCCCCCAAGGGACTTGAAAGAAGTGGTACCCGACAAGTTAAAAACATGGTAATTCCCATAAAGATCACGATCATYGCGTCGGAATTGTTGGGCAATAATCCAAGTACCGTCATCCATTGTTCTACTGTCCACATGACTAGAAATTTTTGGAATCCGCCTCCACCTCTAATTGACACTATCTGCTCATCGGATACTTTTCCGTGGTGGCAATGTTGTTGTTGCTATACCTTCCTTGAGGTCCCTTGTAGGCAGTGAAATTTTCAGCATGCAATTCTTGTAAATTGTTGGCGGATACCATTTTGGTTGAATTCTCACCATTTCCAAATCCCCTCCAACTAAACTCAACATATCTCCTTGTTGCATCAGCATATGCACCTCCACTATGTAATTTCCATATCATTTGCTGCCTTAGAGAGGTATTAAGCAAACGAAGTTGTGTCCCCTTGAAGAGGTATCCTTCAAATGGTGGTAAGTTGGGATTTTCAGCTTCTTGTCCAGCCTCTAACTTGGCATAAATAGCCGGACTTAGTGCCACAGCAACCTCTTTTCCTTGGCTAGCTTTGTGCTTTAGAACAAAGATGTAGTGCTGTAAAAATGAATCTCATTTTTCATGCTGAAAACTTAGCTTCCTTTGGGAGTTAATGTACCTCAAAGCATCAGGTCAGAATACCACGCAAACCCCTTCAAAGGAAAGTACTGATACCAATGATGAATGGCATGAACCATTGCATAAACCCCCTTGTCATGAGTTGAATATCTCTGTTTAACTTCCCTTTCAAATGGTTTCTTGTTGAGAATCTGAAGCGCCTTTCTCTTGAGCATTGCCTTGGATTTTGGTTGTTCTTCCTTAGATTTCCGCCTTGTAGGTACACAGTGTCTACTCATCTCTTTTTGCACTCAAAGGGATTAAGAACAATCTTCTTCCCACCAAAAAGAAATGATTAAGTGTTGGCCTTTCCATCATTCATCACCTCTCCATCATGTAACCAAGGATACCCAATAAAATATGTGTAATAGTCGTTGGAATAACATCAAACCAACTAGAATTTGTATAGTACCCCTGAGTGAAAGTCACCAAACAACGCYTGGTCAGAAGTGATGATAATCCAAGCCACCTTRTAAGGTACCAGATGTGGTTCCGTGTATCTCCTGCATCAGGAAATTCTTGTCTTCCAAATCTTCCCGCTTCAAGAATGTTGTTAGCCATATCCAAAAGTGTGATCACTATTTTGAATCAGCATGTTTTTAGTCGTTTTTTGCCTCATAGGACATGAATTCTAGAATTTCGAGTTTTCTGCAGTTGCTCATCTTTTGATTCACCTTTAGCAGCCAATAATTCCTTCAATTTAGCCTCTAAAGCATCAACCTTTTCCATAGTTACTATGAGCCACTCATCACACTTAGATCTGTGTACCGTTACTGGTAATTCTTTCCCCACCAAGTCATCATGATATATTGGTATAGAAGGAAAAGATGGAATCTCCGGGAAATAATGAGAGAACGAACTGATTTTTCTGCTATGGAAGGACCATAAAACTAGCTCTGATACCAAATTGAAGCAAGAAAAACCCGTTAAGGAGTCCATGCTAGGATAAGTAGAAAGTATTGAAGGACATATGTGATTTGAACGGTGCGGAAACCAGAGAAATAGCATAAATTTGTACAGAAAATTCATTGGACGATAGAAAGCTAATTCTTAGTGTCACACTAAGAAATTAACCTAGGCATCACATTAAGAAGTTAGCTTAGGCGTCACAATAAGAAGTTAACCTAGGCGTCACGCCTAGGACCATAAGRTGTCGCACCTTAGGTTTTCATTGCATCACACTGATACACTCTTAGTATCTAAAACCCTAACTAAGGAACAAGAGAATCGAGCCAAATTCAAGAATACCAGAATCTTATCCCAAAAATGTCAATCTTCCCCATTCCAGTCACTCATCCCAGTCTTTCGGTCAAAACAAGTAAAGCTAGTCTTTCGGTCAAAACAAGTGRAGCCAGTCAAAACAAAGATGACCACAGAAAACACAACAGAAACTAACAACTAATCAGAACACAGAAAACACATAAGCTGACAAAAAAGTTAATTTATTTCTGCTTAATTTTTGCTTCGCCTCTGGTATGTAAACCGTACTGGGGTCTTATCAATACTTCCCCACCAAAGCTGCACCTTGCCCTCAAGGTGGAATTGAGGAAAAGTGGTTGTTAACAGTTTCAAAATCCTCCCACGTATCTTCAAACTCTGGTAACAATTTCCATTTCAATATAACTTCCAAATTACTCGGTCAACCTTTCTGTTTTGTACGTATCCCGAGCAGAGATCCCAGTTCCACCAGAATTTCTAAGTAGGGGGACAGGTTAGSTGGAAGGATTGGAGGTGAGTGGAAATCACCATGAGCTCGGTGCAGCTGCTCAACATGCCACCTTCCCAATGCGCTTCACCACCTTGAAAGGGCCATAAAACCTGGCAGATAATTTCTCATATTTATGAGCAGCCAAGGAACACTGACAATATGGCCGGAGTTTCAAGAAAACCAGATCATCCTCCATAAACTCCAAATCCTTTCTACTCTTGTGTACTTGAAATTTCTTTATTGCTGAGCCCTTAGCAAATTCATCCTCAAATCATCAAGTATCTCATCTCGAGCTTCCAATAGCTGATCGACTGTAGAGACTGCTGTAGATCCCTGCTCATAACGAAAAATGGTTGGAGGATCTCGACCTTATAAGACGTGAAGAGTACACTTGGTCGAGGAATGAACAGTGGTATTATACCAAAATTCAGCCTAATGTAACCACTGAAACCACTGTGTGGTTTACCCGAAGCAAAACAACGTAGGTAGGTCTCCAAACAACGGTTTACAACCTTCGATTGGCCGTCGGTTTGGGGGTGGTAAGCTGTACTCCGCCTGAGGTGAGTACCTTGCAACCAAAACAGCTCCCTCCAAAAATGGCCCAAGAAAATCCTATCACGATCTGAGATAATGGAAATGGGCACTCCATGCAAACGAACCACCTCCTCGGTAAACACCGCTGTGATCGATGAAGCACAAAATGAATGTCTAAGCCCTAAAAAATGGGCATACTTGCTCAATCAATCCACCACTACCAAAATGATATCTTTTTCCTCTGATCGGGGATGGCCTTCAATAAAATCCATGGTCACCTCATCCCAAACTTGAACAGGCATCGGAATTGGTCACAACAACCCGGACAGAGATCTGGCGATGTGCTTATTTCTTTGGTAAAACTCTCAAGTTCGAACAATTTCAGATACATCCTGTTTCATTCCTCCCCAATAATATTCAGCTGCCAACCTCTCATAGGTCTTAGTTTCCCCTGCATGCCCTCCCCATGGACTACTGTGGAAGTCCCCCATAATGATAGAAATCAATTTGGAGGTGCGGGGTATAACCAGCAGTCTTTTGTACAATAAGACACCTTGGTCAACCGAAAATCTAGCACTTGAGGCTATGCCGGATGAAATTGTAAGAAACCCATCTGCAGCCAACTCTGCTTTCAGATYATCCCACCATTGCTATTGTGCAATAGACAATACCACATACTCAACTGTTTCTTGCTATCTAGAAAGTGCATCGCCGGAGACGATAATGAATCTCAAAATTGTACCCCATTAGTTTGGTGATCTAACGCTGGTAATCAGTGCCAACCAAATGCTGTTCCAGCAGAAACTTTAAGCTTTTCTGGTCATTGCACTATAAAATGCTGCCCTAACAGGTAAGGTTTCCATTTTAAGATGGCAAATATGATAGCYATTAACTCCTTTTCCTAGATGGACTTTAATCACTTTAATCTGGCTTGTTTTCCCAAGGTATGACTGAAATATGCCACCGGTTTTTCATTTTGAAGCAACATAGCTCCTAAATCATATCTGGATGCATCGGTTTCTACCACAAATGGTTGCTGAAAATCTGGCACTACCAGCACTGGTACCTCTGTCATAGCTTGCTTCAATCTTAGGAAGGCCCTATCCGCTTCCTCCATCCAAATCTGTCCTTTTTAAGTAATTCAGCAAATGGTAATGCAATTTTATGATACCTCTCCACAAATTTATGGTAGTAGCCTGTGAGTCCCAGAAACCCTCTTAAATCTCTCAAGGACATAGGAGCTGGCCACTCCACTATTGCTTGAATTTTAGCGTGATCTACTGCCACGCCCCTAAATGATATACTGTGCCCCACGTAGGTCAACCCCGTCYGACCAAATTCACACTTCTTCTTGTTCGCATAAATGTTGATTATTCTGTAACACCTCTAAAACCGTGGATAAATGAGTAATATGAGCTTCCCAACTTGAACTATACACCAATATATCATCAAAGAACACCAAGACAAATTTTCGAAGGAAGGGTCTAAACACCTCATTCATGGGGCCTGAAAGGTGGCGGGGGCATTTGTCAAGCCAAAGGCATGACCAAAAACTCATAGTGGCCATCATGAGTCTGAAAAGCTGTTTTAGGAACATCTATTTCGGCCATCTTAATTTGATGGTAACCTGATTTTATATTAAGCTTTGAGAAAAACATCACTTCATGTAGTTCATCTAGTAATTCATCAATGGCTGGGATTGGAAATTTATCTGGTACAGTAGCTTTATAAAGAGCCCTATAATCAACACCAAATCTCCAACTTCCATCCTTCTAGAGCAATGAAACTGGCCTAGAGAAGGGGCTGCTACTAGCCCAAATAATTCCAGCAGCAAGCATTTCTGAAACCAGCTTCTCAATTTCAGCCTTTTGTACTTGGGGATACCTATAATGTCTAACGCTGATGAGTGATATTCTCTCCTTCGATATAATAGAGTGCTCTCTACCTTGACTTGGAGGTAATCCTGTCATATTTGGCAAATACCAATTCTAATTCCCCTAGTGTTGTGAATGAGCAACTGATTCAGCAGCCAAAGAATGAGTTCCACCAGAATGCCTTGGCCCTCTTGTTTGAGGGTTCTTAACATTGTTTTCAATAATACTAAGGATTTTCCCAAAGCCGGATTTCCTTTCAAAGTAACGGTCTCATTAGCTAATCCAAACTTCATTACTTGTGTTTTCCAATTTACATTAGTCATGGCTAACGTTTCTAGCCGGTGAATACCCAAGATCACATCTGCACTCCCAAGTTCGAGAGGTAGAAATTCCTCCAACACCTCAGTCCCCTGCATTAATAGTTGCACTCCCTACAAACACCCACATCCTTAACTGCCTCACCTGCCCCCGTAKTTACTCCATATTCCGAAGTAGCAGTCAAAGGAAGTCGGAGTTTTGACACTAACCTGAGGGAGATGAAATTGTGTGACACCACTATCAATTGACACCACCACCTGTAGTCCACTGATTTCCTGCTCCAGCTTCATGGTCTTTGGTGAAGTCAGCCCTACTACTAAATTGAGAGAGACCTTAACATGGGGACGTAACAGAGGAAGAGACATTCTTTTGTTGTTCAAATTATGAGGCTCCAATAGATTTAATTTTCCCAGTTCCCTTACTCGAGTTATAACCCACATGGTTTTTGCGCAGGTTGATGAGTATTTGTTTCTCTTCTATCTTCTGGGCAATACGGCCCAAACCAATGGATTCCATAACTCGTACTTCACCCAAATCTCTAGTTTGAGCCCATTGATGAATTGGCTCAAGTTAACATCCTGAGTAGCTYACAGCGGTGCTGCTCAATTTGCGAACTGCTGTTGATAATCCTTCACTGTCCCCGTCTATTTCAACGCCAGAAATTGTTCACAAGGCGATTCTTCATGTGAGGATCGAAGTTTGCCTGATCATCATTCTTTTCAATTCCTCCCAAAGTATGATTGGTCGCCGATTTCTCCCATTGCCACCATAACATTGCGTCACCATCAAAGCCAAAGATTGCTGCGTCCACTATCTGCTGATTGGTGTATTTGTTCATTGGGAAGTAGCGTTCGGCTCTCATGATCCACCATCCAGATTGTTTCCATCAAAGATTGGGAACTCTTCTCAGCCGATGTTCCAACCAGTGCAAAGAACCACCGGAAGACTCTTCCGGACCAGATGAAAGAGTATCCTTCATCCTTGATGAAGGCTGTGCACTCTGTAATCTCTTCTCCTGCATTCTTATTAATCTCTCCAATTGCTTACCAATGGATTGAACCTCTTCCTTCATTGTTCCTAATGTTGGCATCTCCTCCCTTACKGAAGTTTCATGATGAAATTCATCCGAAGAGTGCCAACTGCCTCCACAATGGCGTCCATGCGTGTTGACATGTTCTTGTTCTCCATTGATCAGGAGAATTGCTTTGAGACCAATTGATACACTCTAGTWTCTAAAACCCTAACTAAGGGACAAAAGAATCAAGCAAAATTCAAGAATTCCAGAATCTTATACCCAAAAATGTCAATCTTCCCTATTCCAGTCACTCATTAACTGTTTTATCAAAATTTTCCGTGGACAACTAATTACCCCCTCTTCTATTTATACTTTCGAGTCCTTTCGGTCAGAACAAGTAAAGCAAGTCAAAACAAAGATGACCATAGAAAACACAACAGAAACTAACAGCTAATCAGAACACAGAAAACACAACAGAAACTAACAACTAAACAGAGCCTTTTATAAGCTAACAAAAGAGCCAATAAGTTTCTGCTGAATTTTTGCTTCGCCAGTGGTATGTAAAACCGTGCTGGGGGCTTATCTCACACAACCAGAAAATGTCAGGTTAAACCGAAGTCTTATTCATTGTAAGGAATAGCATACATAATATGATCAATGACTCTCTATTTATAGGACTAATTCCTAAACCTACTAGGGAAAGAAAGTCCGAATAGAAACCTAAAACAGTTAAGGAAACTACTTAGTAACTCAAAACCCAAAAACAACTAGGAAACTATTTAAACTAGGATTACCCTAAATCCCATATCAACTGTCCATCATCTAAAGTATGTTAGATTAGGGTTTGGCCTTTAGAAGCTTCCTTATCCCTCCTCTTATAAAGCTTAAGTGATGGTTGGTGCCACTTGTCTCTATCAAAAAATTTTCAATTTTTCATTTTGAGTGGTTGTTTTCGAATTTGCTGAAAACAGCTTTGGTTTGCCATTCTAAAAACTATTTTTGAAAACGTAAAATTGAAAAAACACACTCAGTTTAGGATATAGCTAAAACTTGTTTTGACTATTTATAGTGAAATTTACTTGTAAATTGAATTATATAATATTAGTCAATACCATCATATGTTTAAATTAAAGATTAACCACAAAAATTAAGTGWCACCTAGCCATCTAGGTAATTAGAAGTTTTTTGGATAACTACTAAAGAGAAATAAACCGAAAACGTGTTTTCATCGCTTTGGTAATAGGAGAATTTTTTGCTTGAAAGCCGCGCTTTGAAGAATATGAAAAGAGAATGCGTATTCAGTGTTCTGAAAAATCGAAAAYAGAAAATAGCCCGAAAATGGCAAAGAGAATAGAGCCTAACCTTTTGTATATTCCATCTTATGTTTGAAATAGAAGATTCTTACAAAGAAAGAATTCTTCGCCAGTTATGTTTCTCTTTCCTTTTGTTGAGATCTTCAAATTCTGAAATAGGAAAAAAGAAAGTATAATGAACTAATCAGGTATTATGTGGTCGGATTTCTTAATTGTTTCTTTATGTTTAAGATCTAGCGTATGTTGGTGTTATAACAAAATGCAGAAAAGTCAAAGAAATTGTCTTTGACTTTATGGTTGGTTATTCCGTTGTGTCGGTATCTTGAAGTTCTCGTAGCTCTAGGATGGGTCAAGTGAGTCCTCTTTTTAAAATTAAGATCCTTTACCAGGAAGGCTTTACTAATTTACAACCTCCTCCAAAACTTATCATAACCTCATCTATTGTTCCTGCAGTTATTTAAGACTAAGTTTTACATTCTTTTGGATTGATGAAAGTACAATTAAATCAATCTCATATTTGTTCTCTGGTGTTATATCTGCAGAGGTGGACGGGCTGGTGGCTATAAAGAACTTGATGAAGAAGAGATAGAGGAAACTAAAAGAAGGCGACGTGAAGCTGAAGAAGTAAGACTACTTTTACCAGGGTGCTATTTCCATTTGCTAGACATAAGTTAATTCAACATCTGCTTTAAGGTTAAGCGTTTCTGAGCTACTTTTGGGTTAAAAGCTGAAGAAGCTGTTTGACAAGTCTACCTGGGCACGCGGGGGGGGGCGGGAGGGCGGCGCTTTCTGGGGAATATGTCTTTTTGCATCATGGAATTTAAGTGAGAGAATAGAGTAATTCTTTTTAACAGGTTCTCTATTGATTGCTCTTTTTCTTAAGCAGCTTTAAAGAAAGTAAAGAAAATGAGATWGGACCTAAGAGGATGACTTGGAGTTTATGAATTCATTCTCAAAAATGACTACTCTATTTCCCCTTTAATCTCAGGATGATGGTGAAATGTATGATGAGTTTGGCAATCTAAAGAAGAAATTTCGTGCCAAAACACAACAAGTTGAAGCAGGTCAGAGCCTTCCTGGTGTTGGACGTGCTGGATGGGAGGTGGAGGAACTAGGTATTATCTTAAACTGCAGTATCTTGTTCAAATTTAACTCCGAACTTCTGTCATTACATAGGATACGCCTAATATAATCCATTCAATGCTTGAATCATTTTGTTCAAAAGATTTAATCAACTGTTCCATGGCTCATGGCTGTGCTTGACACTCCATRTCCAACAACCAGATTGTCTTGGGTTTTCTCACTCGATGACAGTTGTAATTTTCACTTGTAAAAGAAAGTGCTAATGAAAATAAACCAAATAATAATAAAATAGGCTAAAAATTGGGAGGAAAGGAAACAGAAAAGGAAAATGTGAAGGATAAATGGTGACAATCGGGCTATTTGCAGGCTCATGGCTTAGCAAGTCCTCGGCGCATTTGCAGGCTACTTGCATCTGTCAGAAATTTCAACTTGCATAAATTGTCAGGGAATTTTTATGCTGTTTGMTCCTTCTCTGGTCGATTTCTTTTGAAGCATGGGCTGTCCAACTCTTTGAGCATTTTGATTGGAAAGCATGTGTCCTTTTACAATTTTATCTCCCATGGTGGGATGTGACATCTGTTGCAGTGACTTKTTAAGAGGGTGGGGACTAGCTGTAGTTGTCAGTAGTCAACCTTATCTCCTGGAGCTTAAGGGCAAAACCTGAGCAAACTGGATGCCTTTTTGAAACCAGATGTACAGTGTCTGAAAATGTAGTTTTCCTTTGGTCATCATTGACTAGCTTAATCAGCAAGTTAGGACAAATTAACAAGTTGATCAGATAGAGAGTCAGATGCAGAATCAGTAAAATATTAAGCTGCTGGAAAAGAAAGACAATTATTCAATTGTATCAATCTTCTGGAAATGAAAAAAATTACGAGGAGGAAAACCAATTTATTATTCTTGAGCAGACTTCAAAATTAGGAGAGTCATGTATACAAGAAGTGAGAGATGATAGATGCAATTGTGGAAGCTACGGATATTGATATTTCAAATGATGTTCGATATGCAGATTCTGTAGATTTCCTTTCCTTTTGTTTGCTTTTCTTTTGGAATGCTATTTTAGGTTCTATTGTATTGTAATCTCCTATAATTTATATCATTCTACGGTTCTAGTGTCGAGGGTATTTAGGTACTCTTCTACTGCTGAAAATGGTTGAACCTATAGCGAAGCAAATCAGTTACGTTATTTGATTTTACACCTAAATTTACACCCAAAAAAATAAAAAAAGAAGTTTGCATTTCTCTGAGATGATTCCTTATTGACATTTTTCCTCGTGGTTTTGGCCATGCAGCTCATAAGTATTCTAAAGTTGGAGTTCTTGCTTATGTATTTAATGTTAGGTTTTGAAGTTTTTGCTTACATACTTAACAGTCAGTTGAATCAGAGGACAAGAAAGATAGAGCTGTTTGTGCAGGACAACCTAGACTTTTAAGTGATAAGAATAATGCTACAAAGGCTTCTGGCTGGAATTTAATCCAACACTATGGAGAAATTGTGATTAATTCACCCCGCCGAAAAATAAAATAAATTAATTAATTAAGTTAAAGAAATAAAAAGAAAAAAAGAAGATTCATGGAGATCCTACCTAGAGAGGGAGGAAGTTTAGTTGATTGGGGTTACAACTAGGACCTTAGGTTTTCCATAAGACTGTTTAGATTAAAGGAAAGGAGAGGAAAATAAAGCAGTTGGATGGAGAGAAAAGGAGAGGGGTGTAGAGGATTTAGTGTTTATTTATGTTTGGATATAGTTAATATTAGGGGACTGTATTCTTAGATGAGCATAAATACCTTACCGTAAGAGCAGTTTAGATGGTGAAAAAAGGAAAAAAAAAAAAAAAAAAAGGATTCATTAAAATTGGTCTCATTTCCCTCTGTTTCCATCCATTTGTGGATCAAAATTAAGTATGGACCTTTACTACAAACCAATATCTTCATTCCCCTCCCTTTCCTTCTGTAGCTTCCACGTAAATCTTTCTCCTCTCTGCTCCTCACCTTTCGTTCAAACTCCTTCAATCCAGACCTGTTGTAAGGCTTGTTTGCATCACACAACTCCAAAAATCTGAACAAGAGCGGAGGAATTTGAAAACTGTAAGACATCCATTTGCATTGGGTAGAGAACTACGTCTTGAAAAAGACAAAAATGAAATAGAGAACTACTTTACTTGGACTCCAAGACCTTCCTTAACCTAAGTAGGGCTATGACTTGCTGAGAATACAGTTTTCTAGATTGTTAATATGGAAGACTCTTAAAAAAACTAGACCAAACAAGTCAGAGATCCTTAAAAACTTTTGTGGTGGAGTTAGGTTTGTGTCCTTTTCTAACATGGAACCAAAGCCTGCATTAGTCTGTGTTGGGCCACCCAACCTTAATCCAATGTTGGGCACGTGCAGATTTTCAATCCTGCAAACTTCACATTCCAGATGTCCAGTTCTGGGTGTGACGGGGGTGTGTAAAGATCCCATATCGGCTAGGAGTGTGGCAAAGTGCCCCTTGGAGGCTTGGCCAATACTCCCCCCTTAAGCTAGCTCTTGAGGGGTAGTTAGGCTCAGATCCATTTTTGGAAGTTTCTTTGCAGTTACGTAATTGGACTTCTATAACATGGTCGAAAATGGATCTTTCCACAGAATACAAATTGGTCTGCCTATGATTTGTCCTCTTTGTCCAAGGAGTAAAAGTTATCTTTCCCAGAACAAAAAAGATAATTCCTTCGTCACACTTTACCAAGTCGCAGGAAATGTCTACATTCAATTTGTGGCAGGATTATGTACCCACTTGTATATAAGGTTTAGATGCATAACTTTCTTTTAAATAAATCCCATGATCTTATCCCTGAACTTTGATATAATTATTTGGAAGTTCAAGAAGATAGCTTACTCAAACCTTCGTTGATGTACCTAAATTTTAGTCAATGATGTGTAGAATGTTGAACGAAACCTTCGTTGATGTACCTAAATTTTAGTCAATGATGTGTAGAATGTTGAACGAAGTGTCTGGGTTGCATATCATGATGTCATTCCATCCATATCTTCTTTGAAATCAATATCTCATTAAATTCTTCTGTATCCTGAAATTGTTTTCTTCACTTCTGAATAATATTGTAGCAGGTGTGAGTGACAGAGACCGAAGAGAARGAAGCAGAGATAAAGGAGGAGATCGTGATGAGAGGGACAGAGATAGGCATCGCAGCAGAAGCAGGGAAGGGGATAGGTTAAGAGATAGAGACCGTGATTATGATTATGAGCGCGACAGAGAATATGGAAGGGAACGAGATCGTGATCGTGACAGGAGCAGATATCGTTACTGAGGGTGTTGTTTTTTCCATTCTAAGTTACTATTGGTTTCTTATGTTGATGTGATCTGTGGCTTCTCTTGCACCTTGTTTGACTTGAATTTAAAAACATATGGTTTGTTTGAGGTCTTCCAACTGACTGTTCTTTTCAATATATTTCTGGAGCAAGCTTTGTAGTGATTTGTGTTATCCAGATGATGAGAATTATTGATCTTCATCATTCAGAGCTTGCGCATTGAAGATGGTTGAGCTTCCGTAATTTTTATTTTTCTCTGAGATTTGCAGTCCGTTGTTCGTCTTGTTTTTTTATAACAAAAAACCCAGGTTGCCCGATGAGCTAAGCTCAATTAGCTATCTTTACCGTGTCATTTAGTTGTTCAAAAGTCAGGATTTTCTAGCGTGTTCCGTTAAACACTTGGTGCCCGAAAMTTTTGATAGATAACAATTGCACATTCGTGATCCTCTTTCTTCTCTGCGAAGAGCGAACTAGTCCGACCAACAAAATTTCCACTGAAACGAAAAGCTTAAGATAAAATTGTTCCTGGAGATCAATAAAAGCTTCTCCCCTTTTCTTTTCTAAAAATGTTTAGAGGGTTAAAAGAGCAGGACGGAAGCAGTGAGAAAAAAGGGTTGGAGGCTGGAGAGTTTGAGGCAATTGTTGTGTGGAGAAGTTTGCTCAAAACGGATGAAGAGATTTCAGGAGCTTTTASTCAATTTGACCCATTTTTCTTCTTAATCATGTCCGTAAATTGCACTATTTTGATAGGCGTTGCTTTTGTAGTTTTAACATATCAAATTTTTCATAATATGGAGATTATTCATCTTCTCCTGCAAAAATTATGTAAAAWGGTGCATTTATAAGAATGCGTCTTCAAATTAAATGCATTTCTGAATGTCTTCTCAATGGTTAACACATTTTCAAAATGCATTTTTATTGTACTTGGTTAATAACTGGAAGCTCTAAGGCTTGAATTTATAAAACGAGGCGTACCAAATATTAAGGACGATCGATAAAATTATTGTATTTTTGCAGCAATTAATTTTTCTTTGTCTGGTTAAATTTAGTATATCCACATGCAAATAAATGGACAAAGTCATCGTAAAAAGTATTTATACGTAGTAATTAAAGTACCCCTAAAATCGTGTTAACACTTATAACGACTCTCATTATTTGAAATTCATCATTTCAATCCACTCCTATACAATGACTATGAATTATTGTACAAAGTGTAATATATGCGGCAATCCTTTGCCAAAAATTTCCCGCAACTTCAACAAATATTATACGTAGTGGCCTTTGTATATTTTTATTTGCGGTTTCTGGAAACCGCCACATTTTTGGATTTTTTTAAATTTTTATTTCTAAATTTTTTAATAAATTTGTGACAACCTATTAATATACCTAAATAAATTTCATCCCAAAACATCTAATACATCAAGCACATAAAAACATTTTGTAGGAATCAACCATAAAAATGAAAATGAACCGCAAATAATACTTGATATGTAATTACATTTATATAGTTGAATCAAAATAACAAATCTCCTCCCAAATCTATTAGACATTTTCATCACAATTGCAACAGTAACTTATTAATCTCCTCCAATAACAGATCACAGTTGCATCACATTCAAAATTTTATGACAATAAAAAAGAAAAAAGAAAACATAAAGAGTGAACATCACTTGGGTGACGGAGGGGACTGCGTGACATTATCTGCACTCGAATTGGTGACCTGCATGATTGTGAAGCCAACACCAGGAGATGAATCGGAAGCTGAGGCCAGTGGCTGCAACTCCATGAGTGCCTCAATCGTACTCTGTAGCTGAGAAATCTTACGATTCGCTAAAGCAACCTTTTCAAGTAATATACACTCACATTCATCATGCTCGTCAAATCTCACAGCCACCTGCTCACTAACTTGATCCAGCTGAAAACCTCGCAACAAGGTCTTACTCAGCCCTTTGCCATGCATCTGACACGTCCTTTACTCTCTGAGTGCTCTAGTGAAATCGTTTCCATGGAAGCATCTATTCGCTGATCTTCCGGCAGAGCCTCAAACTTGCATTGTAATTTTGCCTGAAGTACACACGAAACATCTTTAGTCAACCGAGCATTCGCACTTGAGGAATCAAAACTTTGAAAGTTGATGAACATACTAGATTGAACATCATCAACAACTTAAGTAGGAAGGTAAAGATATAATAWCCTGTCAATGTATAATACACTTGATTGTTGAACTTACAATTAAATCAGACGTGCTATAATCAACAGGTTTGTCATTCCTCGTCAGGGTAGCCATGGAAATATCAAATTGATTAGTAGCTTCCCCTGAGTGGCCCTCTGCAATTTAAATTGTATAGATAAGTATTGTAGTTGTTTGTGGCAAAACAAAAGGTTGTAAAGACGAAATTTCTACTTTCTCTCGGACGACGAAGAATGATCTCCTCCCACTGACATGAGAAAACAACTTATTGGGCCTGTTTTGACTATTATGGACAGCCTCCTGTTCGTGCAAAATTAGACCACCAGAATTGTATAATGTTCATATATGCTATTGAAGTACACTATCTGTACTGAAATAAGTTTATAATCGATGTAATTTATCTTGCCTTGGCGTCCTCTAAGTGCCAATACTCACATATTATGGCCCACCGGTTAGGGTAAACTCTATCATCTGGGCTTGACGAGATCTGATAAGCATCTTGGAATGGCAAATAGTWCAATGTTTTCAACCTACTCTTGTGATCCTTGCTAGATAAAATTTTATATGCAATTAACTTTAACAGTATAAGTATATAACAGTCTATAAGTAATATATGATAAATGGAATATGGATCCAATGAGGATTGATAGCGTCAAAAGTAGTAGCAAAATTTTCAATAAAAATAAGWTGTGATTTGATTAATTGTCACTAAATAAAGTAAAATAATCTAAAATTATCTAATTACTAGATCGGTTAACAAACCACAACAAAAGCCTCACATAAGATGATTAAGAGTCTCAAAATGAGTTAGAATTAAAAATCACTAATGTATCAATGTTCATGAAGTGTTTTACAATAATTCCGAAGCAGTGCTGTAGCAACACCACATAATTGGTTTGGCAATATCAATTATACCAATCGAGACAAATAATGACTTTACAATTTCAGTTTGTTGGTCATATTTCACTAAGTTGGTTAACCTTTTGGTTTGACCTAGCTTAAGAGACCCAAATAAACATAACTCTTTTACGATCTTATGAGTTAAACAATATATTTCTATGATGTTAATAAATGGCATATCAACGATATCCAAGCCCATATCCATTCAAGTAGTTTACCACTTTAGTGTATTTCAACTCTCAAGTGGCTTTCATAATCACCATTAATTGGCCAAGAAATAGCAATTGTATAGCAATAAATATTCTTGAATAAAGCATTAAAGATGTGCAAATTGTTGTGCAACACATTCAATAGAATATTAAATACAATAGTTTATCAATAACACTAACTTCTATAAAGTTAGTTCACACTCTTAAATGTCAAGAAATACAAATATTCTATATTCAAAATCTCAAAATAACACTAAGAAAAAGAGAAACAAATCTAAGGAAGGGTTGATGAAGCTCTATATTGAAGTCCGCTTGGGTCCTTCCTCGATTTCTCTTTTTACTCCAAGCTTCTTCCCTTTTCTTCCTTGCTTTCTCCTCYCCTTTTCTTCTTTGCAGCTACTACTGTATCTCTTTCTTCCGTGAGTGAATAATCTCTAATGAGCTCTTTTTGTTCCTTATGTATGAAGTCTCCTCGAAGCTTTTGGTAAAAAAGTGCACAATTGTCGCTAGGATTCCTCCCTTTTGACTTCACTTTATGCTTTTTGCTCCCATGTGACTTTTTATTTTTTAGCTACCCAAGATATTATCTTTTAGCTATTCAAGCTAACTAAATACTAAATCAAATATAAACTGACCAAGAAATCCTTTTAGCCTCCCTATTGATGACCACCTTCACCTTTAACAAATTAGATTTAAGCTAACTAAACAATCAGTCGTCCCAACCCATCTAAAGAGGTGCAATTTGCACTCACCCAATGGATGATCTGTCTATATAACCCTTCTCTTTCATTTGTGTACCCACTATTACCATATTACACAAAAAGCTCCAGCATAGAATAAAAGCTCTAATCCAACATATTTCTATCTTTTCTTAACCTTTACCTAGAAAAAATGGTGAAAAAGGGATTAGCCAAAAAAGAAAGGTAGATGATGGTCCAAAGTTTGTTTCTAAAGAAGTAGTGAAAAGCTTTGAGAGGATTTAGCAGAAAAAGGGACCATTGCTACACAAAGGTTTCATCTTTAAGAAAGGCCGACCAAAGGAATGCCCACATATGTCCAGATTGTCGTGGAAAAAAAGAATTGAGAAATCTTCTATGAACATCCAGAAGATCTCATTTTCCCGTTTGTAAGAGAGTTCTACTCAAACTTAGGAGAAATCAAAGATGACAATGTCATGATTAGGGGAGTTCTTGTGAAGTTCAAAGCAAAGGCAACGAACACTCTATTAGTTCTGAGTTAGGAAAAGTAAGAATATGAGAAATTCATGAAGGAGTTCAAGGATGACAATTGGGATGAGATTTTGCTGACTCTGATAGTTGAAGGAGCGACATGGAACATATCTGCTCAAGGTTCTTGTACMGTGGCATGAACTTCATTGTGCCTACCACTCATGATCAATCTGTTACTAGACAAAGGATTGTATTGCTCTTTTGTTTGATTACAAGAAGGTGATTAATGTTGGAAGGATAATTTATAGAGAGATACGAGATTGTGCTGAAAGAAAGGAGGRAAAGTTGTACTTTCCAACAGTGATCTCTCTGTTGTGTTCGAAGGCCGGTGTGCCTTATGGCCATGAAGAAGASATAACAAAGAATGCTAGAGCTATCACACAGCCAACCGTCACAAGGTTATTGAGGAAAGGAAAGGATGCTAGCACTCCWGTGAGTTCTGTGAAGAGTGATGTGAAGAGTGCTGCCACTGCAAAGACAAATAATGAGGAGAAGGAAACCCCTGACTTTTTGAAGGAACTAAATTGATATGATGAGTCAGCAAACTGCTAGGATTGAAGAATTGAAGGCTATGTTGCAGCAATTGCAAACTTTGTGCAAAAAGGAGAAAGAACTTCCTTAACACTTCACAATGCATGATGAAGCTACAACAAAGTCAAGCTRAGGACAGTAAACTAAGCGTTGAAGAGAGGCAACCCTTAATTTATGTTTTATTTTCAAATATTTTTATTTTAACTAACTCTTAATTTCACTAACTTTTGAAGGGTAGAATTCAACTACACTAATTTAATGGCTTTTTGTACGAAAAAGAGCAGTCTACAAAAGAYAAAAAAGAAATGAAAGGCTAGGGAGATGCCATGTCACTCCAGAATTTTTTGATTTAGCAAAAAGATGAACAGTTGGTGTCACTCTATTCGTTATCAGTAGGAGAAGCCTGAAGTGCAATTCAATCCAATCGTTGCAATTCTTGAAACTCAAAAGCTATGAGGGATTTAGCAAAAAGAAGGAATTTTTTGGGGATTGAACTGTCAGGTTTAATCAGTTAGATAACGATTGGGTTTGAATAAGAAAAGAATCAGCAAGAAATTTTTTGCAGCAAAGCAAACAAGATAGAGAGAAAGAAGAAGACTCGCAACAAAGCAGTAACCCTCAACAGTTGTGCCAAAACTAGTTATCACTCCGAAGAAGTTATAGCCTCTGTTAAGGTTTACAACTAGAGAAGTAGAGAAAAGGTTCGATGATATCTTGAGAAAGAGGTTCTGCTACTGGAAAAATGTCTTGTCTTTGCCAAAGATGCAATAGAAATCATTGASAGTACAAAGAAAGGCATCTCCCACCATAAATAGGATGACTTTACGCAACACTCAGAAGACCATTCTAAGGTCCTCATTCATCCCATTAGCAAGAATCTGATACCATTTCCTCAAATCTATCCTCACCCCCATTGGCCATGATTACACAATCTCACAAGAACAAATGATGCTTTTGTATTCTATTCYTACCGGAAGATTTATTAACGTTGGTCGAATTATTTATGCTGAGATGCGTGCATGCGCTAAAAAGAGGGAGGACAAACTTTCTTTCCTTCCTTCATAACTTGCAGGAGTCCTGGTAAGCCCAGATAAAGAGAAAGTAAAAAAATACAGCCCCAATTAATGAGCAAGCTATGGCAAGGATCTGTAAGGAAATTGGAGAGACATCTACCCCCACCACAAAGAAATGAAAGGCTACCCATTTTGAGCTGATGCTTGAGGATAAATCTAAATTTGAGGAATTCAGAAGCTGAGATAGAAGTTGAGAAAGAACCGCAGTAAGAATCTGAATTTGAGGATGAGTCCGAGAAGGGAYAAGCAAGGAAAAAAAAGGATGATGATGATGTCATAGAAATTAGGGATGTCAGCCTATTGCGGCTAAAACCAGTAAGTTTGTGGAGGTTAAGAAGATGTTGATGATACTGTTGTAGTCCCAGAATCCACTAAAAGAACAAATGACCAAGTTTTGGGCCTATGTGGAAAAAAGGGATGTAGTGGACTGGCTGAATATGACTAAGGTATCGAAGGTGACAAACACACGCACCATCCATCCTTCCCCTACCTAACTGCTACCAAAATCTGATGCTGAGAAGACTATTGATGATGTGGAAACCCCTAGAGCCTAGGAAAGGGCTGACCCTACCTATTGATCTACTCATAGGATGTGTTAGCACTCTTTTCTAAATTTTTGCGTGAAGTTTGAGATGAATTTGAACAATGTTTTTCTTTTGGGAATTATCTTGCCTATGATCTGGTTTGTTTGAATTTCGTTTTGGGTATTTGCTTTTTTTGGTATTAGGGTTTAATTTTAAGTCTTTATTAAAAGGGACGCTAGTCTTGCCTCATTGAGTCGYGCCCATCATTATCTTTTTCTGATCAAGAATTCAAGGAAAATTTTATCGGAGGAGGCAATACTGTTGAACAAAAAGAACCATCGGGAGGCGAGAGCATGGACATGAAGGAACTTTTCTAGATAATCTATTATTAACAACTTTGTCCCAACTGGCTCCACACGGTGGATCTTATAAAGACTTCCATTATACAAATGATGGGGGAGCTTTACCCCAGGGATCAGTGGATCTAGAGACTCTCTTAATTTAGGAGCAACAACTCCCCGTTGGGTAGGGAAAAGCCAAGATACAGCTAATGACGGTCAAGGAATTAATATGTTTTCATGACAAATGAGTCCTCTTTACTATAGCAAAATCTGTTTTAGTTGATATGCTTGATTGAACTAGTTGCTAGCCTGTTTAGGGTACTTTAGCAGTTTGATAAAATCACTTGGAATATGTTAAAGTGTTGTTTTTGTTTTCTGGCCATACTAATCATTTTTTTAAATTATAATTTTCTATAGTTTAGTAAAAGAGGTTTGAACATAGAATTTAAACTTGATAATTTTCTGCAATTTTTTTTTTTTTTGTTGCTATGAGCTGCATTTGAGAAAGAGTTTTCAAAATAAGCTTGGGAAAAGAAAAAAAGCCTTACATAAAAAAACTATTCTGCTATTTTTAGTATCTAAGTTTGAAGGCACTCATATTACCCACGTATGCCTGGGCATGAAAAAGGGGAACAAAATAAGAGTATTCTATAACAATTCATAGGTTGTGATGGGTGATAAGTAACCAGAGGCCTCATGTTACCCATGYATGCCTTTGTGTAAAACGACATTAGTGACACAACAGAATACCAATTAAAAAATCTTTAGTGCTGAAACAAGTTGTACCAATGGAAAACCCCCTTGTTGATCAAAGATTTAAAGTCTCATGATAAAGCTCATCTGCATCATAAGTCTTCTGAATGAAAATTCAATTGGATGAATTACTTGCTACTGCAGCTAACCCAATGATTTAAAAATTCATAGAATGATTACTAATTTTAATCGATTTTATTTCTCCGGCTTTTGCACAAGCACCTTTTTTACTTGGTACTTTTGATTTTCAATTTTGTTGATTACCTGAATAATATGTGTTGCACAATAAACACAAGAAATTTATCTAAATATGAATATAATTCTACCGCATTGCTCTAGGACTAGCAATGATTTAAATTTGGGGGAGTGATAACTATACATAACATCCCTATTTTGACCGCAAATGTTTTCCAATTTTACTTGGTTTCTTATGAATTTATGCTATTAACTTGGTTTGTGACCTCAATTCTGATATTTCTTTTGCTAGATATTTGAGAATGCAAAAGTAGCCATTTAAAACCTAAAAAACTTGACCTCTAAGGAAGTTTTGCAAGATAACAAATAATGCTACAATATTCATAATCCTGAGGAATAGGTCTGAGGTGCATCTTCCAATAAAGAATTWCAAATCCCTWGCATTTAATGAGAAATTTGAGTGAAAACGATGTAAAGAAGATGATATGCATTGACTTCTGAACTTTACCCGAAATGGCCAAACAAGGGAAAAGTATTGTGGACCACATTATCCAAAATAGACACTAAAAGATGAATCTCTACTGAGTCAATTTGACCCGTCAGAGAAGAATGCTATAGCAATTACCAGTTCAGCTACATTTCGGGCTCTATATAAGGAACAAATATCAAGAAGAAGAGAGAGCCTGAGTAATTAGAGCCCAAAGTGTAGTTCTATAAAGTTTATCAATAACACTAACTTCTATAAAGTTAGTTCACACTCTTAAATGTCAAGAAATACAAATATTTCGTATTCAACATCTCAACATAATATTAAGAAAAGGAGAAACAAATCCTAAGAAAGGGTTAATGAAGCCCTATTTTGAAGTCCCTTTAGGTCCTTCCTCGATTTCTCTTTTAACTCCAAGCTTCTTCCCTTTTCTTCCTTGCTTTCTCCTTCCTTTTTCTTCCTTTYGGTGGCTACTGTATCTCTTCTTCCATGAGTCAATAATCTTCAATGCGCTCCTTTTGTTTGTTATGTATGAAGCTTCTCCTGGAAGCTGTTGGGTTGCATATTAGATTAGATTATAGCAATACACACACAAGTACGTGGTCAACAAGTAATAAAGAGTTGGTAGAGTATCATTCCTATGAGGATTGGATTAACAAAAAATCGATGCAAAAATTTCATAAAAATAGATAATAATGATGTAACATCARTTGCCATTATAAAACAAGAGTAAAAGAAATTAAATATTGAAGCATTGATAAGAAAAGAATTGAAAGCAGTAAAATTAAGTTAGAAAGCAAGTAAAGTTAGAGTTAATTCTGGAATGTTGGAGCATTGTAAAACAGAATTGAGCAATATCTTACTTGAGATGATTCAGTTTGTAAATGTAGGAAGAGTAGAAAAATCATACATGTGTCCATGTTAACTTTTGACTACGGTGCCAAAATGCTATAGGATTCCTCTAATGAGGTAAGTGTCCTTGCCTTCACCTGGCATTCGATTACTTAGGGTTTAAAGATGGTTTTTTCTTAACCCCTTGGTAACTCTTTTGGGCAGATTTCACCAACTCACTAACCATGTCTATGGCTATAAAGATTAGTTACTAATTGTAAATGATAATGAGGTAGAAAAAGAAACTAAGAATGATATTTGACCTCCTTAATCACTAAATGATCCCTTTGATGTCTCAAAGGACTTTAGCTCATTGTTTATGGTTCAAACAACCTTAACCTTAGAAACTTAGCTTTGTGAGCTCTATTACCTTGATTAAGGATCCCAATAAGCAATTTAAGAGAAGAGAATTAGATTTATAATTTAAGAACTAAACAACTCATGCTCACTTGCTAAATTTCTCTTCATAAAATAAGAACTATGTTAGGAACAAAGTAAACTTAGATAAATGCAAAAAACTATTACAGAAAAATGAAGAGATGACTATCGTTCAATCCCTTTAACAAACGAGTAAAGATTTAAGCTAAAGGTGAGTTCTTCTATCGAAGGAAGCCTTTTATCACAACTTGAAAGCTTGTAAAATCTAAGATTTCTACTCCTATCTATTTTAAATTCTACTATTCTCTAACATTAGCTAGCTAGCTGTCCATTACCATTTCCCCCTTCCTGTTCAGCTGAATTCTTCTCATATAGTCAGAGATTTAGATCTGAGTTTGCATTGCTTTCGCTCTTCGCACCTATGATAGATAGCATTCTTTGTCTCTACTTGTCTATTTGGAGAAATTGGGTCCTATTGGTGTATCTATGTTTCAGCATTTTGTGTAAAAGACTGAAATCAACCTACACTAATGGTCAGATGTCATTTTCAACCAATTTTTCATTTAATGCAAAGGATTCTTCTTTTGTCTTGTGCCACACATGCTGTACTTTGAAGTTATAGGTTTCAAAATGAATGCTGTAGCATTTTTCTCTTCCTGAACTTAACTTTGACTTTTCGAAAAGGTGGCAATTTAATGTTAACATCAGATAGCTGTCTTTCTTGTCTTATTCCTTTTGTCCATTTTGCCTTTTTCCTTCTGGTCTCCCTTGAACCAACGTGGCCTAAGGTCAACTTGGCCTTCAACTTCTTGGAGTCCCATTCAACTGAGATCCTCCATGCTTGATTTTCTAGTTGCCACATGTCAAGAAGATTTTTTTATAGTGTTTTTATCCATCATTTTTGCTATAACATTATCTCATCTAGAACTCCTTTTCTCCTCTTAGATATTTTCTTCTGCCACATGCCCCTCAGCTTTGTTCTCTGGTGTGCAGATGCTATAGCACTGTTTGCACTCCTACAAACACCTTTAAAAACCAAGTTTTTTAGCAATAAATGAGCACTTTAAATACTATTTTAAGCTATAAGCATGGTAATCTCTTATTTATCTAAGACTAAGGGAAAATACTACTATGTATAACTAAAATATAAATTAATTAACAAAAARTGGGCAAAATTTAGGGGTAAAAATGGGATATTTAATAAGCACATTAGAGCTTTTGTGAAAAGGTGCCCTAAAGTTGAGGGTGTTTGTCAAGCTAGGATTCCTCCCAAGACATCCACTTGCTTTTGACTTCACTTTATGCTTTTTGCTCCTATGTTACTTTTTATCTTTTAGCTACCGAAGATATTACCTTTGACACGTCACTTCCTCTTCTTCTACCTTTGACTTAGTCTCGGCACATCCTATGCTCCTAATTCTTTATCAAGCAACTATCTAATTCGCATGTAGAGTCAATTACCTACAAAATAAAGCCTTTTACTTCAATAAAGGCTCATGAATTCTAGAATTTCACAACTTAGCAAGAAAAGGATTATTTAATTGAATTTAGACAATGTTTAAGGAAACATAACACAAAGTAGTGCTTTAACACATCAAAGAGGGTGAAATAGGCACATAAATACTAGTCAATTCAATRGGTTTTTACCCACATCAATCCTTCCAAATTTTGTCAATAATTTGAATTATCACCTTCTTAGTAGGCTCAAGCATAGTTTTATTGTCTTCAATTAAATAAACAATAATTAAAATAATTATCCATAATATTATTGTTATACCTAGTGAAATGTATCGAAAAGGGTAGGAGGAGAATTGGATATTTACAACTTTTTACAATAAATACAAAGTTTTCACCCTTAGAGTAAAAAATATCAAATAYTTGGTAGGTGAAATAAATGCTAAGTGTATTTATGACAAATGAAAGTAACAACCAACCAAGATAATAACAAGTAAATCAAAGAGGAAAGCACACATAAGAGACACAAGATTTATAGTGGTTCAATTTCTCTTGAAATCTATACCCACTACCTAGAGTCACACCCTTAAGATTTTTCAAATCCACTAACCAAATTCATAGGACTTTTTACACAATACACAAATAGGTTTTACATTAGAACAACCCTTTAACTTTCTCATGGTTCACCTTTCAACAAAGGTTAAGTCCTAGACAACCTTGGAATCTTTTCTCAGAAGTGGATAGAGTTTTGTTACAATTTTTTAGTCTTTGAAGTGAGGATAAGACAATGAAGATATTGTCATTTGATTTCACAATTATATAGCAACAAAATGCTCTACAGTGGAAAAAATGATGGACAGAAGCACTATAGAAATATCTACATGACAGGTGGTAGTCAAAGGATCAAATAAAGGACTTTAATGAAATCAAATATGTTGTTCAAGGTATATGAGATAAAAAGTACTGGCAAAGGATCAAATACAAGTTTACTTGCTCTATGTTGGATCAAATATAACAAAATGTTACAACATGTCGGAACCCAGAAACTTCAAAGTACAGCACGTGTGGCACAAAACAAAAGAAAAATCCCTTCCATTTAATGAAAAATTAGGCTGAAAGTGACACAAAACTGATGGTCCAAAGTTGACTTTGGTTTGGTCTGAAAATGCTGAAAAAAAAGTACATGTAGGGACCATAAGACACAAATAAGGAAAGAAGACAAAAGGGACAATCTTGAGTCATTTTCCACGGAAAGAAAATGGGGACACACTTAGATAGACTTCATTTTAGACAGAAGAGGTTTCTTTGGAAGGAGAACCCAATAGATTAGTTTTTAGTTGTAATCATAGAAATATTTCAAGCTTTATTCTTAGTTTAGCCTATACAAGAAGAAGATGAAAGTCTATTAGCTTTTCTATTTCAGTTGTATTCAACAATTTTAACAAAATCATTCTAGTTTATTTGCACTATCTTGAATTATTTCCATTAGCATTAGCATGGTTTTAACAGAAGTTGAGTTTAGACAAACCAACTGAAGATTTTTTTTATTCACTAAGTGTTAAGCTCCTTTAATCATGTTCTTGTTGTTCTGTTTCTAAGGTTTCTCGAGGTAAGCTTACAATTTAAGAAATTGTATTGCTCATTGTTAAGGAATTTAGTAGAGTTAATTGAGTGAGCCCTTGAGAGATCAAAGATCAACATCTGTAATAAGGAAGTAAATCCTATTTCTTGCTTACTCTTGTTTAAACTCATCGCAGTAAAAAGAAAGTCACTAAGTGCACTAACATAGAAATGTGTTCAAGTAGTGAAATCTACAATTGAACACTATAAGGGGTTATTATCCACATTATCTTAAACCCTAACTGAGACGTGCTACAACATTATAGAAATCTCATAAGATAGATAAGTTTATCTTGTGAATTGAAAATTTACATTTAATGGGAATTGTGAAGAAGGTTATCATTGATATATGATTAGACCTTTTTAGGATACTATCAATCCGCACTAAGACTAGATTAGGTATTTACTTACCTAAACCTACACTTCTATGCTACAACTTCAGTGACTAACTCTGATTTTACTTTCTAGTCTAAGCTAACATATCTTTCTATTTGCTTTCAGTCTTTATTATTATTTATCATTATGTTTTAGAGTTAATAGATCGAACTTCTTTTGATCTCATTTTGAAATTGTTTGCACATTAATGTCATTAATTCTATCCTTATGGGAACAATATTCTACTCACTATTTAGTAATTTTTGACCACCTATACTTGCATATGTGTGTGTATTAAGTTATTCTTAATTGGCAACTAACCAACAAGATTTGGCATCATTATGGGAAATAAGTAGTGAAATTTGTGTAAAAATTTTCTTGTTTTCTTTAACCATTTGTTAGTCTTTTTCAGTCGTGCTTGCTATGAGAAACGTGTCAATGTATGAATACAAGGGCACGATCTAAAGATCAAGTTGCAAAATATTGCTCTTTGATGCAGAAATTGAGAAAAATCTCATAAGGAATAGAAAAGAGTTGAGAAAAAATTCTACTCAAGCAGACATGGCTAAATAGAAACTGAATAATAACCTATCAAATAACAATGCATGATGACCAAAACCATGCTATGAGGGGAATATACCATATTGGTGTTACATGATTTGCATGCTGGCATTGTAAGTCTGGAAATATAAGCTCAACAGTTCGAGCTGAAACATATCATGTTTTAGATGCTACAGACTATTAGCCAGTTCAATGGCATGGAAATCAAAGACCCCCATTTACAATTGAAATTATTCAAGGAAGTTAGTGATTTATTCCAACTGCAAGGTGTTTGATGTGAGTAAAAAGCCACTGATTTTACTAGTGATTATGTGCATGTTTTCACCCTCTTTTATATGATGAAGTACTATTTATAGTATTTTACCTCAAATATTGCTTAAACTCAATTAAGGCCTTATTTATGCAATAGTATGAAATTATAGAATTCTTGTGCAATTACTAAGGTAATATACTCTATTTTGTAGGAAAAAGAGATTCTATAAGTAAAATAGAAGGTCACTTGATGAACAAGTGAAGACTTGTTTGATGCTATTACAATGGAGAGCAATGACTTAGAAACGCAATGCTGCAGAATTGAGTAACACRAGCAAAAGAGATTATTTTATTCAAAGAAAAGAAGTCAACGAAGAAAAGAAAAGTCATCATTGAAAAAAGAGATAACCATTTCTCAAGCCAAAAAGCAAAAATGTCAAGAAGCAAAAAGTTAAAAAGCAAAAGGTAAAAAAGCAAAAAAGTTATCTATGACACCGTTTTGCCAAGCTTCCAAAGAAAGCTTCAGGAGACCAAAGAGGGAAAAAGGAGGAGTAGAAGGCATTCTGCATTAGCAAAAAAATGCAAAGAAGAGAAAAGAGAGAAAAGAGGAGAGAGAAAGAGAACAAAAAGAGGGAAGTTTGGAAGAAAGAAGAAGAAGAAGAAGAAGACTTCAAAGAAGCCTTCACCATTGGGCTTCATCTACCTCTTTAGGCTTTGTTTCTCCTTGTCTTAGTGATTATTCTGAGATGCACTTTAATATGTTAATTTCTCACATCTTGTATTTCATTTCATCCAAGAACATGAACTAACTTCTTAGAAGTTAGGATTTTGATGAACCTATGTATTTTGATGTCTATTTGAATGATTTGAGCAAGGTTTGCTCTTTATAAATGCTTTACTCAAGATTATATGTTGTTTATATTAATTATGCTGTTGGCCATGAGTAGTGTTTGTGTGAGCTTCTTGAACTCCGAAAGGTAGTGAAAGAGGTGGAAAACTTGAGTAGATGTGGGTTTGGTTATCTTGAGATAAGGTTTAATATCTTAGGGATACTATAGAATATTGGAGACATTCATATTTCACCCATAAAATCATATGAGACTTGAACTTTATTCGAGTTTCTTATATTTCACCCATAAAATCATATGAGACTTGAACTTTATTCGAGTTTCTTAAGCTAAGTAACTACGGCAAGTAGAACATTAGTGAATAGGAACAAGGACTAATAAACGGAAAGGGTGAGGTCCTTTTCTATCTTAATTTGCGTTTCTACTGTAGCTAAACCTTTGCTCTAGCATTTTGCTCGGAAGTCAGTGCTGCAACCGTTTGCAGCATTGATGTTTTGACTTCTTAAACATTAGTACATTAGAGATTCTTAACTCTAACTCACTTTTAATCTCTTGCTCTTCTCCTTTTATATTTCTTGTGTTTTCATAAGTAGCATTCCTAAATTCATCCATCTCGTTAAGCTATAATTGACCAACTTATTTTAAATTGAGATTCAATGCCTTGATTGCCCATTGMAACTTGTGTTCTAGTTCAAATGGCAAGTAATGAGCTTTTCCATAGATAAATTTGAAAGGGGACATCCCCAATTATGTCTTAAAAGTCATTTTATATGCCCATAATGCTTCATCCAATCTTAAGAACCAATACTTCTTGTTTGTGCTTACAACTTTTCCAATATTCTTTTGATCTCCCTATCTGAAACATTTGCCTAACCATTGAACTGGGGATGATATGTTGTAGAAATTGTATGCATCACCCAATGTCTTTCAAGAACTTTCTCTATCATCTTGTTGCAGAAATTGTACTTTTATCATTAATCAAAGCCCTTGGTGTTCCAAATCTTGTAAAAATGTTCTTATAAAGGAATTTGATCACTTCTTTAGCATCATTAGTGGGTAATGCTATAGCTTCGATCCCCTTAGGCATATACTCCACAGCGACTAGGATATAGGAATTCCCAAAGGAGCTGGAAAATGGCCTCATGAAGTCGATTCCCTAAACATCAAAAACTCAAATTTTAAAATGTTATTCAATTGCATCTTATGTCTTTGGGAAATATGTCCCATTTGCTAGCATCTATCACATGACTTAACAAACTCATAAGCATCTTTAAACAATGAAGGCCATATTAACTGGTTTGAATTACCTTAGCAGCAGTTCGAGTTCTTACAATGTGTCCTCAATATGGTTCTCTATGACAATTTTGTAGCATACTTTGAACTCATTATTAGCAACACATCTCCTTAAAATTTGATCGACAAAAATCTTGTACAAAAATAGCTTACCCCAATAGTGATATCTCACATTAGGCATGAATTTCTTTATTTGCTCCTTACTTAGTCCAGGAGGTTTTATCCATTGACTAGATAGTTGACTACGTCGACATACCATTGTGTTGTAGCATTTGAAATGGTCAGAATTTATCATCAGGGAATGATTAAGCAATATGCACTTAGGATCCTTCTCTTCCTTTTCTAATCTAGACAAGTGATCAGTTTCCTGTTTCTCGGTTCCTTTCTTGTCCTTGATCTCCAAATTGAACTCTTGTAGTAATAATATCCACCTTATCAGCCTTGGTTTAGCATCCTTCTCTAAAATCAATTATTTGATTGCTGAATTGTTAGTGAATACAATCACCTTTGTTCCTACCAGATAAGCTCGGAACTTCTAAAAGGAAAATACTACCACAAGTAATTCTTAAGGAACCAGGATAATAATATTAGACCCTAGTACTATTTATAAYAATAATAGTAATGGTAATTAAAACGCTTCATTTCTTTTAGTCCATTTTATACAATGGTTAATTTGGTCAAATTCTACCACCATCACATCACCTTTATTACCCATTATTCTTTAAAAAAGAAAATTCTTCTTGATTTTTCTCTCTTTCACGCCATCTTCTCTCATTACTTTATCTTTTATCCATATTATTCTTATGTTTTCCTTTCATCACCAACACCATTTTATCATTCTTTTTTTCCCTTTTCTCCCATTCTTTCTTATTTTTCCAGCACAATCCTCTCACTCCCTATCTGAACCACTGGCAATATCTTCTTTTTTCCTTCTTATTAGATTTAGACCTGCTTTCCACCGCTTCATATTTACTTACGTCATTTTTTCTCTTCTTTTCCTTCCGTTCTTTCTCAACTTCTCTCTCAAACAACTCTCTCTCTCTCTCTCTCTCTCTCTCTCTCTCTTGGTTAGAGCTTTATTCTCTCTCTTTCCCTCTTTTCTTTGCTTGTTACAAAAAATAGAAGTAGTATGGTAAGCCTTCTTTACTTTGATGTATATGAACCAATGATGTTCATTTCATGGGGTTACTGCAATTTGCTTCCCTATTCTATTACTATTAGTTATACTAATTAAATCAAGATTATATATAAGATGGGATTTTCACTGGTTTGTGATGCTTTTCTTAAGGTTTATATGCATAGGAGAGATATTGTTACTGAAAAGCAAGTCATTCGAGCTTTATTAACTAAGAAACCAAGATTGAAATTGGATGCTTGAGGCTTATGCATTCATTGTTCAAAGTTGCACTAATCCAGGTTTCTATTCGATGGAAGTCTGGCAGCTGGAATTTTGAAGAACCTTGTTTAATGGTAACCACAGAAGCAAATTCAAACATTTTTAACAAGCAATCATGTGTCGAAAGATGGGTTTATTCCTTGAAATGCAAATTATGTGAATTAGGCTGCAAGAGTGGCTTGAGTGAAGCAAGTTCAAGCACCAAAAAGTTAAGTCTTCCTTTGTAAAATAAATGCACTTCCAGCATTATTTTCGCTGTGCCTAATGAGATCACAAGCTTGCATTGGTGTTTGTTCATTTTCCAATAGAACTACTCTATGCAGCATCTACTAACGTGACAGTTATGTGGCATATATTAATTGCAGTTGCTATGCACATCTTGTGTGCCTCTGTCATGGTGTGTTAATTTAATATTCTATTTGAGAAGTTTATTTATTTACTACTAAAAAAATGCTGCAAAAAATCCAAAATTAGGTTGAAATTATTGGGATATGTTTGCTTGCATATATATGCATATGGATATAAATCAATTGTACCCACTTTTTGCTAAGTATAGCCAGTACAGTACCTTGAATATCTGAATTTCTTCTCTAAGAAAAGAAAAAAAACCCACATATTATATTATTCAAATAATTTCCCAGATACTCTAAATATTTCATCAAGATTTTAAGGTCTCGCATAACAATGAAGAGATAATTTATTTCCATAGTTATCGTTGACTTATTTTAGGACATAGACTAAGATAATATTTTAGAATTGATTATAGGACACAATAATTGAGAAAATTAAAGGTTTAGGGTACAAATCAAGGATACTCAGATGAGTCTCTCTGTCTTTTAAACTTTTAAATGCGAATGGTTCTACTTATCACACTCTAGAGAAATGTTTTATGTATTCTCGAATGTAAATCTGACTTTATGCTTGACTTTATACTTGGCATGAAATGTTTTCTTAAAATTTGCATGTTTATTTTGTTCCAGCATTGAATATTTCGAACTATTTCTTCAGAGATATCGATTTTCGGATAATAGTTTGATCTTTTCTTATTTAAACTGAAGCATCATATTTTTGAAATATTTACTTTTAAAATTTTACTATCACACCCTCATGGGACTTATTGAGACTAGCTCACTTAATTTTTATATGTTTTAGTGACAAGTACAGATGCTCAGTGAAATCAAGCAATTTCAATTTTAGAAGAGTCGTATTGTATATAAGTTTTGTGAAGCCTGGAGATCTCTAATCATTTRTAATGCTTAGAATATATGTGATGTTAGTTGAGAGTTGTACTCTTACATGTTTTGGTAGATTGTATAGTGAAGTTCAGTTTTGTAGAATTTAGAGTCATGTAAATTGTAAGATTTATTATTTAGTTTAAATTCTTTTGAGCTTCCGCAACTTCGTATCAGTGAGTAAATGGTGACATTCCCGGGTTAGGATAAGGTTCCTAATCAGGGGGTGTTACAATAAGAAACAAGCTTGTGTTTCCCTTTCAATAGCGGAAGTCTATTACATAGCTATAGGTAGTTGATATGCTCAGTTCTTCAGATAAAACATACCCTACTTGACTTTCATTTAGGATTCAAGGCTATATGAATTCTATGTGACAATACTAGTGCTATAAATCTCACCAAGAACCCTATCCAACATTCTAGAACCAAACACATTGAGATCAAACATTACTTCATTAAAGAGCATGTAGCAAAAAGAGATATTCACTTAAAATTCATAGGCACAAATGATCAAACTGTTGATATTTTTACCCAACCATTAGCTGAGGACATATTTTGCATTTTTAGACGATTATTAGCATTACTTKTTTTCAAGATTAAGATCTTATTATAATTATCACTTATGATCTTGTATATGCTTCGAATCTATTGCAATTATTTGCTTCCTTATGTATGTCATTGCTAGAAAGTCGGTTTCTGGAAGGATAATTTTGTAATGTATAGAAAATAAGCCAATGGACGCAACATAGGGCATCCATGAATGCAAGACACTGTCCACAGTTGCCATCCTGAGTGGACAAAAAGGACATGGATGCTACAGAAACACAACTCATGAAAAAAAGGACGCATCCGTGAATTGCGATCTAGGGCACGGATGCTCTTTAAAATACTCAATTCATCCAAAACCTCACATTCTATTCATACAACTCTTCAATACAACTTTCTCTAAACTCAAAAACCACTCTTCCAAACTCCAACTTTGATCACTTTACTTCATCTAAATCCTTTCTACACAAGTCAAATCCTATCCTTTATTATACAATGGCAAGCACAAGAAGAGGTGGCAACACTACAAGAGGAAGAAATGATTATACAAGGGGAAAAGGTACTACTTCAAGGGAAAGAGGACCAACAAGGGGAAGAGGCACCAATGCAAGATTAGAGGAGCATGATGGGATATTCATCCATCAAGAAGCACAAATATCCTATAACACTTTGAATGGTAAACCTAAAGTGCTTGCTCATGGTAAAAATATAGTCATCAATGATTTGGAGGCTTTGGATGGGTTATAGAATGATTTAGGAATCAACACTGGGAAACCTTCTTACACTGCAAACTCCTATCTATCCCACATTGATTTTTCAATTTTATGCCAATGATCAATTTCATGTTACCTATAGGAGATTGTACACTAGGGTAAATGTTAGAGAATTTGAGAGTAAACATAATCTGATCAATTCCATCCTTAATATGACAAATAGGGGAGTTAGACTTAGATCACAATTCAATGCTTGGCCTGAAGATGATTTTGATTTGAGTCATTTTTTGAGATATTTCTTGAAGGTAGAGCCATTAGAAATTCTCGTGATGCTTTGTCTAATCAATTCATGTATAACATAGAGTTCTTTATTCCTTGATCAAGAATTGCATACTTATTTCCAAAGGCCATAGAACTTAATTGACCTATAGTGACATCTTCCTAGCTTATAACCTTGCTATTGATAGGCAAATCAATTTAAGAGACATCAGATGGTGGGAGATGAAATAAGCTAAGGATAGAGGCCATAGGAATTTACACTACGAGCTTGTGCTTTCTCTTACCTTCTGCCACTTTGACATGCCTCTTGATACTTTACCATCCACAGCTTCCCTTGATGCCATTAAAGATCAAACCTTAGGAAAATAGGAATTGTGGGAGCTCAAGTTGAAGAAGAAGATACAAGTAAAGATGAACAAGAAGTGCAAGAAGAAGAAGAGCAACAAGAAGAAGGACAATAGGTTGATACCAGTCATGGAAATGAGATGAGAAGCAAATATACAAAAGACGCTAATGCTTTGAGGTACATCAGACTGCTCTCAACATGCTTTATAGGGGTAGTCATTATGTGTTGAGAACAACTATGAATAGCCATTACCYCTCTGTAACCAAGCATTTCGATGGATTTGGTATCCAACTTTYTGAGCTACAAGCACAACTCTCGGCATACATGAACCAAACGTCTTCAAGTCATGCACCTAGAGATGGAAATGAGGACAATGATGATAAGTAGTTTGCTAGGAAGTTCATGGTTTATGGCACTTGTTATTTGTCTTTGGATATTTCTTTCTATGTTATTATTTTGAATTATGATTGTTCAATTTGGATTATGTTTATTTACCTTGGATGATCATCATTTACGTCAATTGGATTTCAAGCTTATGGATTCTGTCAATTGGCTTTTGTGCTTATGGTTTTTATTCGTCTTTGAACATTGTTTGGCATATGCATAGGCTCACAATTATACGCACTTGACATATGCACAAGTACACATTTATTTGTGCATATGATTTTTAATTAAAGGGGGTTTAGTTTTCCATTGGTCTCCTTTTTTATGCTTACAACAACGGTAGAAAAATATGTGCAAAAGAGGAAAAATAAGAGATATTGGGATATCTAGGAAGAGGGAGTTTTACAAGATAGGGGGAGGTTTATGTTATAAAGATTACTGTAATCTATTTTTTTCTTATCTAAGGGAGTTTTGTGTTACACTAATTACTCCTTAATCTATTGTTCCATTTTAGAGTATACTTATTCATTCTTTCATAAGCTTGTGGTTTTCCTATACTTTAATTATCTCTCTTTTGCATCAATGTTTTATCATCATCAAAAAGAGGTAGATCGTTAAGGTTGAGTGCCTATTCACAATAAACCCATATTTTGAGAATAACAAAACATTGAGTACTATGAATTATCATATGAGTTTGTCATATAGTTAAGAAGTTCAAAGCATCAGTCTTATATCTATGGAGATGGGCTTCAACACAATACAACTCACAAGAAGAAATTAAAGATCTCAAGTCTTAAAGTTGAAGCTTTAAGAAGATTTGAAGACTTGAAGACTATAGACTAGTCATGATTAGTCAAGTGAGGTATAGAGTTACGTATCATCATGTGACTAATCCCTTTGAGAGTTCTTTTAGGTTCATAGAGTTCGTAAACGTTTTTATAAAACTTCACATAAGTCATTTTACATCACAAAAGAAGTTTTGAAAAACTCTAGCCTTATTTACACTGCACAATTAACTTGAAAAGAATGATTTTTATATATTTTATGGGCAAGGAGACATGCCATGAACAGTTGAACCTTCTTAGCACAGTCCTTAGCCACAGATGCTATGTCCATCCATGGCTCCGTCCATGAGTGTCCAGAGGGTTCAGAAATCGTAAGGACGATGTCAGAGACGGTACCAAGGACACATAGGTGTGTTTGTGCAATCACGAATTTTGAGAAATAGTGTCTGATGACTAGTTCAACATCTATTTGACTAAATCCTTATTTTCTCACTATGTAATATGGTTTCTAGACCTACAAAGAGCTAAGAATCTGAGCTATAAACACAAGAACAATATATTTGAGCTATCAATGTTGCAAACATCATGTATTGAGCTTTATCTTCTTTATTGGAATTCTCTCAAATGTTTGATTAGAGCTTCTATTAAAAATCATCCTATATAAGGTGAGTTCTTGCTTAATTATTCATTTTTTATAGTTATTGAGCGGTACTTGTTTAAAACCCTAGGGGTTGCACCTCTCATGGATTCGAAAAAGGTTGGTTGTGTTATACCAACACAGATTGTGTAAAGTTCCTGTAATTACACAAGTTAGTAGAAGTTTGAAATCCTAAGGAAGATCCTAGGTAAACCACTATAAACCGTTGTGTCTTTATCTTTACTATTTCATTGCCTTTAATTATTTATCTTTCCATTGAGATATATATTGATTGATGTTCTTGGAATATCACTTGAGCTATTTGAATATTGATCTTATATGTTATAGCCTATTTGGGCATTCATCCTATTGTATAACATTAATTATTTCTCTTGATCAGATTTGAGTAATTCTTGTTATTCTATTTTTTTTATCACTAATTGATTACGTTAGTCTCCTTTTGGGATTGAATTGCTTAGCAAAATCAATTGAGGATAGAAAAATATTCRTCAATTCATAATTCACCCCCCTAGGCATTTCATTGCCCTTCGAAAAGTACCAGCAACTGCTTTGAGCCAAGAAGAAATGTACTCTAGAACTCAGGAAGTACAACAGGAGGAGAAGAAAGAGGAGGAAGTTCAGAGTAGAATATCATCACCACATGATGAAGAACAAGATGAAATAGATCAAGAAACTTAGGATGAATCTCTTTCACGAAATGCAGTTAAAAGTCTGCTTAAAACTGTCCTGAATGATCTGGTATCCACCAAACAAGGAGTATTTTCATCCAACAGAAATATGGAGGAAATTTGACCAAGAGAATGAACTCTATGGAACAAGAAGTCAAGACAACAATCATTTATCTTGACAAGAAAAATCAAGCTGAACTTGAAAATTTTCAAGACTAAAATGATTGACTGAAGAATGGGCATTGCACAGTTGGTATCAAGTATAAGGATAATCTACTCAGAAAAAAATTAAGAGATACAAGACACCATAGCAATCAAGCAGGTGCTAGAGGAGGACGAATGCGAAACAAGAGCAGTGACTAGATCCAAGCCAAATAAGGGACATAATGCCAGGAAAGCTGAACTGGTTGAAAGGATCTAAAAGAAAAGAATCAATGACCAGCACCGAAATTATACCATTCAGAAATGAAGCATCTAAAGGAATGCTAACCGCTCAAAAGCAAAATCTCAACATGGAGATAATTGTTGCAAGAAGTGAAGAACAACAAGTGGAAATGGAGAGGTCAAAGGAAAATAGATTAGGTAACAACAAAAGAAAAGTCCTTATAGTGGAAGAGCAACCTGCCAAGAGAGTTACGAAATCTACTGCAAGAGGAAGGAAGAATGAACAAGAAGTCAGCTCAAGACACAAGAGGATCAAAGATGGTCTAAGTCCATGGAGTAATTGAAGAAGAATCAGACATTGAGCAAATGCCTTAGCTAAGAAAGAAACTAACTAGAACATCAAAACCTCCAGCATTTGCTCAAAAGAAAACAGGCATGACATTAAAGCAAATGATGTGTCTTCATGGAACTATCACTCTGAAATCCTTACCGCTAGACTACGAAAAGATAAAAATTCCAGAACTAACAGAGGTGGAAAGAAGAAAGGTTGCAAAACATGTAGCCAAACATGACAAGTTGCTAGGCAATCCTGAAATTCAAAGGAGAAACAAATTTCTTAGCTGAGAAAGAAGAGGATCATGGAGCAAGGAAGAGTCCTCCACTAAAATGGATAAGGCCTACTCAAATAAATTGGACAGAACAGTCATAAACAGATCGACGTTAGCCAGGACGCGTGGATTTCAGATGTTCGAAATTCCATATTCTCCATTCGATTTCTCCATCCGAAAGGCCTCCAGAAGGATATTAGACTCAACTTAAAAAGCTAATCATACGGTTTAAACGCGAAGAGATCTTGAGTCCTCCGACTCAACTCTCGATTATTTTGGACGGCCGACAGACCCAAATGTTGCTTCTGAAACCTTACGAGAAGGCAATCTGACTAACTACACATATTACTTATTCCCTGAAAGTGATAAGATTGTAAGTCTAAAAGTGTAAACACTTTAATAGAACACTTTCAATTATCGTTTTACAAACTACTAGAAGAAATGTATGTCATTTTAATTGATAATAAAAAATAAAATATCAGTTTAAAAAAATATTTTGAACTTCAAACATGAAGATGTTAAACTGTAACAGAAGTAATCCACATCTCTAAAGTTAGATACAATACTCAAGAAAACAATAAAAAATAGACTACTTGGCCTATTGCATAAATAGACATGAAGGACACTCTTTGACTTTGACTTGATCTTCACTTGGAATATTCCGGGAGCTTCTTGTTCGTAGGCTTCATAGCTTGTTCCATAATCAGCATCTTGATCTTCATTATTTGGTGCTTTTGTAGGTAAAATTTTGTGATATTGTAATGCAACCTCACAAAATTTACAATGCAAATTAGATAGTAGTAATTTACTTCACGTCATTATCAAAACCATAGAATGTAAACTTAAACCTTTTGGGATTAACACCATTCATGTTAGTGAAATCCATGCCCATTCGAATATGCTCAACGATCAATGAACGTTCCACCTTATTCGTAGGGTCATACCGGTGTGTCATTACAAGGTTCCGTTGGGAAGGAAATGGATAGAATAGCGTCCACATCCTTTTGATGAAAAGGTCCTTGAATCAAAGTAGTATGCCAACGTAATTTGGAGACAATAAGAGATTATTTATTATAAGGGATGATGGAACAAAAAGATTAGTAGTTAGAGGTTTGAAGTTGTAAGGTACAGGAATTCAAAGGTGCTCCTGTATGGAAATGTTTTTTCTCATTGCCAACTCTCCATCGGAGGTCCTTCTTGAGCGAAGCCTTAGCCTTCCAAATGCTCCACCATGTGGATGAAACGTTCCTTCCCAACCGAGAGGCAAGAAAACGTGTCTCAAGAATCTCATGCAATATGCAAGTAAGTGTGATCCATATTTTTTCTTCTGAATTATCATCTATTATCACAGGAGAAAGAGAAATAAACCTGCATATCGCAGTAGATAAACCTCCAACCCCTGATAGGAAATCTCAATATTTGCTATTAAAACAAGGTCCCATTGGCTCGTGTGATCCATATTCTTGAATAACCACTCGGTGATGTAGAGATAAATATTACTTCTTTACCAATTATTTGATTTGGCATGAGAATCTAAGCAAAAATTAAAATTATATCTAAACTTTTTTTAAACTTATTTATATCTTTATTTATATCCTTCTTCTAATTACGAATCCGTAATTATAACTAACCTTTTTTTATTTATTTATATTTCTCGCCTAAYTAYGAGTCTCATTAATTATACGTAAATTTTTTTAAACTTATTTATATCATTCTTCTAATTACGAATCTCCARTTATACCTAATTTCTTTATTTATTTATATCTWTCATCTAATTACGATCTCTGTATATATCCCTAAACTATATATACACCTCAACATATGATAAAAATTGACCTTAACAAGCGTTTATGTCTTTTAAATAAAAGAAACGCATAAAACACGTGAGTGGATCCATTAGATTCCGTTGCAAAGAGTTGTGGCGGGACAAAAATAAAAAATTTTACTCATTTCAATCTCTTTTAGATCACCATATATATTCCTTTCTGGCATTAAGAGTATATTCTTTATTTCTATCCCATCACCACTCTTTGTAGTGAAATTTAATGGATCCAGTCTTACAATTGCCTTAGCATAAACGTTTTTTAACGTCAATTTTATCATTTTTAAAGCTATTTAAAAGACATTTTGATTAAAATTGACAAAATTGGATAAAATGAGAAATGAAAAAAACTTTGAAATGACAAAATTAATCTTACAAGAGTAATGGCCATGCCAAAAAAAAAAAAAAAAACTCACAGTGCCCTTCGAGTAGCGCGTGAACGAATCATYSGAATTCCAACATGTGAAGAGTGATGGCCATGTAAAGATAAAAACTCACAATTAAATGAGAAATATAAATAAATAAATAAATAATCTAATAATATTTTCACTCCGTACACTATACCAACCTGACCACCCTACTCCACTCACTAACCATAGTAGTAAATAAAGTCRTAAATAATTGATTAAATGTGTAAAAAATTAATTTGCCATTTTCAATGTCTTTTACCTTCCATATGATRATRRTAATGAGAACAATCTCRTTTTAGAAAATCAGGCGGCAAATACCAACTGGTTAAACCCCAATCAAAGGCATCAAAAAAACAAATAGGTCCCATTATAAACCATTATCAAAATCTGGACCAAATAAAGATAAGTATGAACCAGCAAGAAATCAGCACTTTTCTTATTATAAACCTTCTAAATGTTACGGTCATGATCCTTTCAGGTATGATAAAATACAAATTAACAAAAGCCACAAGCRGGACGGAAATTTTCCATCTAGTCAATAGTTTGAATACAAAGAAAGTTTCTAATAGTACAAGGACAAAAAAAGAATAAAAAAAGTTCTAATCACTCTACTTCTAAGCACAAAATGAGTAGAGCAGCTWAATATGCTATTTGCTCCAGAGCCAATCYGAACAAGCTCGCAAAAGCTTTTCAAATAACCAAGAGCAGAACTTTTTACAGCCATMTCTCTCATCTGTTTGCTAGTACATCACACCCATCTTTTTAGCAAAGTCATCATCGCCATCATCATCATCATCAAGGTACTCCTCTTCAGCATCACCATTATCGCCTTCTTCTAAGTTGTAGTCCTCCCCATCACCCTGCTCGTAATATGAGTCCTCCTCGCCACCATGTTCGTAAATTTCAGTCCCTTGGTCTTCTGCACCATCCTCAGCAATCATTCCATCTTCGACTTCAGCTTTATTTACATTTTGGGGATTAAATGACTTACCATCAGCCGGAAGGGAACCTTCTGTCCCGTCCTTAACAACAGAGGTAGTCTTATACTCCTCATTCTCGTCATCTTTAGAGAGGTCAAAATCATTCCTAGATAGGGAAGAATGGACCATCTGTGTCTCTGCTGCACCTATAGTCTTCAGTGAGCTTTCCTCTCCTTTTTTCCATGAGGTGTCTTCATTATCTCCTGAAGTAGTGCCACTTCCAGACTCTGCTAGTCCGGATCCTCTTTTTCGCTTCAAAATCTCTTCTAGAGGCTTTGGGCCTTCAAATGAAAGCTCAACTCCAGTCTGTTGCTGATAGTCGAGTCTTGAGAATTTCCTTTTCCCCAGTAGMTCATTCAGATGCTGCTCATTGCTATCAACATTTTTCCGACTTTTCAGCTCAGCCAAGCTTTTTGGACCAGCAAAATTAGCATTATTATCACCTACAGTGTCTCTCCATGTACGCAGACCTCTGTTACTTCGGCTATCAATATTGATATCCTCTTGAAGATTTCCCTTCATTCTGTCTCGAAGCCGAGATGAAAGCTGTAATCTTCCTTGAGATGATCCACTGTKATCGCTTCCCCTTTCGATTTCCCTATCATTCCCATCAGCTGAAGAAGATCTCCCAGGAATCTTTATTCTTCCTCTAAGACGACTGCTAAGRGAACTCTCATGTCTTCCACGGTCATGGGGCGGGTCCCTTCGAGAATTCGGATACCCTCGATCATCGAGTCTTTCACGGGCATTGTCTTGATTAATGACTGACCTTAAACCATTAGCCCTTCGGTGCTTCGATAAACGGTCTCTTAGATCTGATCCTTCAACTTGATCAGGGCTTTCAGGCTTCCCATATCGCCGCCTCTCTGAAAGAGCTGACCCCACTGACATCCTTTCAGATGAAGATCTTCTCTGCTCCCAAGCATACTGACCCTGAAGTTTGTACGAATCATATCCACGGGACTCATGATATAAATCTCGGTCAGCATCCACCATCGAACTGTAATCACCAGAGCGACCCTCAAAATATTCAGACCTTCCCTCACGATCACCTGTTCTTCCAAACTGATCCTCACCATGGTAATAATCAGAATCCCTAACCAAGTCATCGTCCACGAGAACGTCAAAACCAGGGGAAGGTTCCCTGGAGACCTCTTCAGCATCCTTACCATTCATGCTACTATGGTCATTCAAGGAAACGGGCTGCTGCACACGATTAGACCAGATGACTTGATTTCGATCCTCCACAGGAGGAACTCCTGTGGATCTATACCTGTAAAGCTCATCATCCATGGCTGATGCTGTTGTCTTCTTCGTAATAGAAATTTCATTCTTAACTGGAGCACATTCAGTTTTGGCCATTGGTTTTGCCTGACAGGGTAAGTCAACAGACTTGGAGACATTTGTTTGTGTAGCCTTCCTCTCTTGAGTAGGCTTTTCAAGTCCTCCAAAAACCTTCTTAAATGTTGGAGGTTCTATTGTACTGACTGCTCCTTGACCCACCATAGCTTTGTTGTTGATAGAATTTGGTGCATGTAAGAATGGGCACCAATCACCTTTCAGACAAAGCCCTTTCTGGAAAAATATGCAAGCTACTCCTTGCTTACCTGAAGCAAGTGATGCTGGTGTAGTTGCAGGCTGACTTGGAGGTACAGTAGTTCCAGTGGGATTTTGAACCTGTGTTCCCAATAGTCCATCCAGAGGCTAAAGAGGATGCAAGAATTAGCAAAGAACAAYCAATACCGAAGCGAAGAGCATTATGTATAATGAATAAACARGAAACGGAAACTGAATTTCCAGTTCCATAGATATTTAGAAATATAAAGCAGATAATACTTATAGTGATGTAAGAGAGATGACTTACAGGATGCCGGAAGGCGCACTTCGGATTCAAGCAATTACCATGCAACCAGTACCAGCAATCTCTTGGGTTGACCCTGGCAGTGTCACTATGTCGATACTCGCACTCACTTCCCTGTTCATAAAAGAAGCATGCATCATTACCAATTTGCATATTAATCAAACAAGATAGCAAATTGTGTGCGGAAAATGATTAAAAAAATAATTATAAAASCTTCTTGCAAGTACAGTAAAACCAACAAGCGAAGTTTCTATAGGTTCACGGAACCTATTTATGTTCAAGGTTGAGTTCCTAAACCATACTCTTTATATCTCCATGGCCAGCAAAGAAGAATAACGACAAAATATAACTTTTTCTTAAGCTGCCAAAATATAACACACGACTGACATATTAATTCCCACGTGTTACAATATTTTCGACATTTTGGTCTCACAGCTTTAGACATCCATTACATAGAACTTCCTATTCACAATCAACGGCAAAACAGGCATGTTTGTAATTAGTCAACCTTGATTAATGATATTTGTGAATCCAATCTCTTGCAAAATGTCTAACATAACAAACTCTGGCAGAATATACAAAAAGTACGCATACACCACTTGTCTCTCTTAATGAACCAGAAAATTACTTATTATATTTGTATTCCCAATCAGCGTGTTTAATACTTAAAGATTGATTTTTTATACCCTCCCYATTTATCCTTCTAAGATATAGTTCTCGAGCAGTTGACTGGAAAATGCTTAGAAAATATGCAAACAAAAGCATATGGATCGAAATAAGTAAGAGCAGCAAAAGAATCAACGAAAATACCAATTTAGATTCCACAAATAGAACAATTTCCCAATATAAAACTGTAAATGTATCACGAAGGGACAAAAAAGAACACAAGCCCACACCCATACCAAAGAAAGTTTTGTGAAAATACACATAAACTATATTATATGGCTTTACATAGAAGGGGGGGGGGGGGGGGGGAATGGGCAGTGCAGAAATATAAGGCTTCAATATTGAAAAGAGAACAATCAAAATAAAATGTTTCAGGTCTCTAAGTTTTCAAGTCTTACTTAAAAAGTAAACCTAAAAGATACACAACTAAAGAGGCTGAGATAATTAACATGAATAGCCATTACCAAGCTCTACAAATCCCTCATCGTAATTCCACAGAAAGATCTACAAAGTGTCAACTATCACTACCAAGAATTGATTAAAGAATTTAAAGAAAAACCAAAAAATCAAAGAAGGAAAAGAACGGACCTTTTTGCAGGTCAAGGGAGAAGCTAGAAAGTAAACGCAATCTGTATTCCTTTTATAAGCTTCTTCATCGGCAGATGCTGATGTGGCCACTGTTGTTCCTACTGCTACTGAAGATGGAGGTGTCTGCTGTTGCAGCGTTGTCATAGACGGCGGCTGCGCGGTACCCTCCATGGCGGCGCTTGAGTACTCACTATTTATCAAATACAGGAGAAGAAGTACTAGTTAAAGATGAGAACAAGGATAGATCGAGTTCTTGAAGGGCTAAATTGAGCCGTTGGATCTAGGGTTTTGATGAAAGAGACGAGGTCGACAGCGCTCTCCAACACAATCGTGATGTTAAAGAAAAGCAGCTTTTCGGTTGCGGGGGGGGGGGGGGCGAGGGGGGAAGAGGAAGAGAGAGAAAGAGAGAGCTTATGAGAGCCAAAGAGAGAGAAACAAGAAACGCTATGGGAGGACGCTTTATATTTAACTTTTTCTCCCGAGGAAACTGTTTTAGCATTAAGGTATGGCCTTTCGATTTTTCTCTTCTTTATGATTTATGTATTAGCTAATATTTTAATCAAATTATCCTTTTATAAATGAAATTTTTCATTTTTTATCATTTATCTTTCTCTCTCTTCTCTCCTATCTATTCATTTTTCTTCAATTTCGGAGTAGATTCAGGCTTATTCTTTAAAAAAATTCTAATATTAATAAAGCGTCTCATTCATCTAAAGCTGTGGTCTTTTTGTACTTATTATAATCATGAAATAATGTTAAATGACCTTTGTTATTATTTGTTTCTAAAATATTATTTATGTTCGTTAATCAGTCTGCTTAGTACTTAAATTACAAGAGAAAATTTTACCTATTATCCATAGATCCAAACCTGAATCCAAAATGGAAAGGATCCTCCTCTTCCGTGTTRTATGATAGAAATGATTGGCATGGGCTGAAGAATATGATTCTAATGAAGGAAATTGTTCATTATATGATGAAGAAGAGGGATCCATGATATAACATGAAAGAGGAGGCTCCTTTACTGTTTGGGGTACCAGTTTGGATTTASATAAGAGGTAAAACATTCTCAAAGTATGGATTAACCAATTCTTTAGACAAATTTGATGGGGAAGGACCGTGGATTGTTTTTGAGAAATTGTTGGAGGAYGGATTTCCTACCTCATATCTTTCTTTGAGAATTTGTTGGGAGGATTTCTTTTTGTTAGTTCACCTTCACCTTCTCCTAGGTCCTTTACCACCTTAAACAATCCYATTAAAATTTTATCCAGTAAATGACAGATAGAGGTATACGCCCAATAGGGATTTAACGTGACTTTTTGTATTGAAACAAGTATAGTGATTGGTTACATAGGTGCCCAGTGACGACTTTTTCTTGACATGATATGTCAGAGTTAGCGGACATGTCATTAGATACGTAGAATAATGAATACCACTATTATGAGGTCGCTGACGTTGACCTACTAGCTGGAAGTCCAAGAATTAGCATTGGTGATACCCTTTTGGCGCCATATATGCGATGTGGCAAGTCCATCGATTTCCTGAACAAGGGTGAGGGTAAGGGTGAGGGTAATGACCCCGGGAGTGGAGAGTTTTGAGATTGAGGATGGCGACAATAGTTGCAAGCTCCTCTTCGTTTACCAGAACCTAAAAGGAAAAGGTGCTAACACATTTCATAATGATATTCACAAATTTTTTAGGACCCCAATCTCTACAACTTCCACTCAAGATATCCCCATTTGACATGGTCAAAAAGAGTAACACCCTCAAGCTAGGAACTATCCTAACCTAAGGATATTAGCATTTACCTTCGGTAATGCGGAAATAAAAGAGAAATATTTAAATTTTTAAGTAGGAAAGAAGGTTTTCACAATTGAAAGACACTAATAAAGCTTGACAGAGAGAATCTGAAAATCAAATTGTCTTTTATAAACTAAAGTTTGGGAATTATCTAGAGTACAATTCTTCAATCCTGCATTCAATATGAATGATTTAATAAAAGAAAATTTCTAAAGTGGGTATTATTCTGGTCTGAGCCCCCAAGTGGTCTCCTTGAATCATCTAACTTACATCACCTAAAACATGAAATAAAAGGAAGGGATGAGCTAAAGCTCAGTAAGTAAACCTCATGCATGTATGCCAATAGTATGCATTAATTTATTACACATTTGAAAACTATATCCCATTTTTCCCTTCATCTTTCAAAAGATTTTCCTTGACTGACATAAGCTCACTTGGTGTATTGCCAAGCCACCAGGCTCTGTAGTGGGCAATTATTATTTAGGACTATGTCACATTGTCTACCGGTAATACCGCAGAGCGGTTTACATTACGTTTCCATTTACTTTCACCCTACAAGGAGGTCTATTTTACCATTACATTACTATTCTCAAAGAGGATTAGGTCGGGCGCATGATCCCCCAYACCTTATTTCCCACTCACATTCTACATGACTTAGGCATACACCCTTTACTTTCTTAAACTAGGKATATAAGATATTTCAAATTCATCTTCACATTACCTTGAAAACGTTTACCTTACATTTATCATGAACATGCAACATATCATGACTTTGACATCCATGTCCATGAATATACATTATAGCATAAGACAATGCACATGTCGTTTCATAACTTAAATATATAGGAATTTACATAGTTCAAATCAAACATAACAGTTATAGCACTTTACGTACAGCTAACTCAAACATAGCACTCTTATACATTCATACACAATACTCATACACCAAAATGGATGAAGAAGTGGTAGTTTACTTACCTGAAACGCTTAAGGGCTTCACTTGGTTTATAATTAGCAATTGAGTTCCTTACTTGTCCTTGATGTTCAAATGTCCACTTCCTAGTTCAACATAAGGGAACAACACTTAAGAATGGTTTCTAGATTGTAAAACTCTAAGTGACCTTCTTAGGGACCTATTAGGAAACATTCTAACCTTGAAAGTACCTAAAAAGTCATCATTTTCTCAAATTAAGAGGCCATGGACGCTACCCAGGGATACTACTCTGCGTCCTTAGCCCAACAAGCACACATTGATGGTAAATTCTACCCATGMACGCGCAATGTGCTTGTGCCTGTAAGCATCCAGAGAACACCAATGTAAAAGCCCATGTGTTTTTGGCTTTTAGATAGTTATTTAGGGTTCGTAATATTAAGCACATCTTAGGAAATTAGAAATTTTTGATAATTAATTTAGAATTATTTTATCAGTTTCGTATGCGCATTATATCCATTTTATTTTAGACCCAAACCRTAGACAATTTTTATCACGTTTGAAAAATTCGAACATGTCTTGGAAAGCTTACCCGTCAATTTTATTATTATATTTGTAGCCCTAGTGTAATTATATTTATGCTCTCCTTTTCAATCAACCAATGCACGTAAAGTTAGGACATTTACCGTGCATGCATAGGGTCGCCATAAATTTACCAATAACTCTAACCTTGCCCATGTGACTTTTGACCAAACCACCACCCATTTTGAAATTTTTTCTCTTTTTCTTTGTCCCTCTTCTTTTTCCTCTCCTTGGCCAAAATTATTGGCTACAATTTCCCTCAAAAATCATATTTGCTTAAGCTTCTTAAAGAAACCATTCACACTCTTATTGAATAAGATTTTTCARGCTTATTTCGTAAGCTTTTCTTTCTTCTTTTTCTTGAAGGCAAGTTAACTATCGTAACTCTAGAAACCCCCCCTTCGCCCGGCTCCCTTCTCTCTTTTCTTTCAATTTCATTTGTGCAAGAACACACACATCCCTCTCAACTCTCCCTCTTTTTTTTTTTAATATCCGTTTTATTTTAGACTCGAGCCATAGGAATTTTTTATCGCGTTTGGAAAATTTGAGCATTCTTGGGAAGCATGTTTGTCAATTATATTATTATATTCCTAGCCCAAGATTCCTCTTTTTAAATCAGTCTATACATGTAAATCTAGAACATTTACCATGCGTGCATAGGGTGCTCATATCAATAACTCTACCCTTGCCTATGTGACCTTTGACCAACCCATTATCCATTTTGAATTGTTTTCTCTTTTCTTTGTTCCTCTTCTTTTTTCCTCTCCTTGACTGCAAATATTGGCTCCAATTTCCCTCAAAAGTCTAATTTGCTTAAGCTTCTTAAAGAAGCCATTTCACTCTTATTGAAGAAGATTTTTCAAGCTTATTCCATAAGTTTTCTTCCTTCTTTTTCTTAAAGGTAAATTAACTCTCCTAACTCTATAAATCCCCCCTTTGCCCGACCTCCCCTCTCTCTTTCTTCTCCATTTCATTTGTGCAAGAGCACACAAACCTCTCAATTTTCCCCCYCTCTCTCTCTCATCCACCTATCTCTCTTGGCTTTGCACCACCCAGCTCCAAGCTTGCCCCGCCTTGATCCTTCCTCCTCCACAGCTCTGCTCTTATTCTTCACAAGGTATGAAAGGCTCCTCTTTGGTTTGTTCTCCTCTTCCATAAATTGCTACCATATCCGGACCCTCTTTTTTTCCTGTTTTATGATAGTCAACTCTATGGGCAATCTGCTTAGAGCACCTGCAAGATCCCATTCCCTACCTTTCTTCTTTGTTATTTTATTTATGTCTTTTATAGTTAAGCATGTGGAGGTGTTTTATAGCTTTCTCTATGGGCRATCTGCTTAGARCACYTACAAGACTCCATTCTCTACCTTTTTTCTTTGTTATTTTATTTATGTCTTTTATAGTTAAGCATGTGGAGGTGTTTTACAGCTTTAGATAGTTTAGATAACTCAAGTTATGGATAGTTTATGTSAATTTATATGCTAGATGTTTAATATTTGATTGTGGTTGAGAAACTACTAAGTTCTTGGATGAAATACCATACCCTATTAAGATGGTTATCTATGTTGAATGAGCATTCTTACTGACTTTTTGAGTACAAGAGTTATGTTGGCTTGAATAGCATGGCTATGTTTGGAATAGAATGAGAAACTTTATATATRTCTTATGGCTAGAAAATTATGGAAACGGTTTTTGGAATGCTCTATTTTGGACCTATAATTGTTTACAATAACTAGTGAAAATATGGTTTGATCATGCTACATCATAGTAGTGTTCATTAGATTTAAAACAAGCCAAAAACCATGGCCATAGCCTTAGTGAATSATGAGATATGAGTTATACAAAATTGCTGAATGAAATCCAGCAAGTATAATTTTGTTCACTGTTTTGAGGTATTTTTGGTTTATTCGTGTATTTTATTTCGACATATGTTATATGGTTGGATAGCCTACTATTTATGGAGTATTTGAGTCCAATTTTTCTAATTTTAATTAGTACAAACCGAGATAGTTATAGAAACATTGAGACCCTCTTATTAGCCACTGCCAGTCTGATTGGCTAGCATAACACCTTAATGTCTTTGCGTTCTTGGAATTGTTTACTAGTTGTAATTATACATAAGAGGTAACATTGGGTAGCTATGAATATAAGGATCATTTTGGAGATGAATTTGTTTAATTTGAACAAGTAGGACCGACGATATAGCCAAAACAACCTTACCCTATTATATTAGAAGTCCCYTATTTCACTCTTCTGTTTGGATAAGTTATGGGAGTTAAATATGCAGTGTTAGATTCTGATTTTCACCTGGGTATGTTTAATTTCATAGGAATATAATGGGACTTGTTTTGTTGAATTCGCCTTAGTAAAATTCCAGTTATTGAGAAAACATTGAAACTGGATCGTTTAGCCGGTAAGGAACCGAACATTGTTTTCACAACTAAATTGCGATCTATATGTTGCTCAGAATTAAGTGAAACYAGTTCTTATAATTAGGTTCCTGTCTTAGGTTCATTCCATATAATATTAGTAAGGAAAATAGAACCATGACTCAAGTTATGATTGATGTACCGAACACTGCCCGTGCTAGGCAAACAACTTGGTACGACCTTATGTGTGATATTTTGGTGAGATAGCTTGAMTGGATTATAAGTCAGCTAAAGGATACTTTTCCTATCAGGACATTTTAATTTGTAGTTATATCTGTTTAATTCGCGAGCTCAGGTGAGTCTCCCTGTAATACCCAGGATATTATTTTTCATTTTTATGAATTTTGTATGATCGTATGAATTGTGTGCCAACTAGGGTTTGATAAATTTTCCATGTGATTGTTATTTAATTGTACGTTTAATTAATCATGATATTTTCGTGTTAATTGAATTAGAATTTTTGGTTCGTTAGTGTAGGCTCGACTTGTTAGAGCTTATTCGTTCCTTATTTGAAAATTAAAAGCTAATTTAATGCTAATTTTGACCAAAAAAAGCCCGTAAATTTAATTTATTGGGTTGGATTGGTTATGGGATGGGGAGGCCCAAAGGCTTGGGTTAGGGTCTGAGTTTGGAAAAAAAATAAAAAAATTAAAACCCTAAGCTAAACCTAATAACCATCATCTTCTTCTTCCTTTCCACCTCATCACCGCCGTCCTTACACTGCCACTGCCGCCCTTATACTGTTGCAGGCATCAACTTGCCATCACCACACCACTGCCATTCGATACTGCTGGCTTGYCTCTGCCTGGAACAACCTACAGTGATCGGAGATTGCTACTGGAGCAGTGGGTCCCCCAGATTTGCCGCCTAGTTCACTGCGATCCCTGCTGTCTAGATCATCGTCGTTGATTGGCCGCAGTGGAYTACTGCACGTTACTCCTTGCTGCCCAGATCTTTCTCCCTCATGGTCCATGCCATTGCCGCTTCTCTGCWTGTCTGGTACGTGCGGCTACCATTCAAATCTGTGATTCCAATCACTGGGTGTTCTACCAAGAGAACAGGCAGCTGTTCGGCTAGAACTCGCGGTGCGTTTGCCCTGTTGCCATGATCGCTGTTGTTCGAGCTCCGTTCAATTTCTGTTCTGGTCAGTTAAGTTCAGCTAGGAGCAGAAATTCCAAGCCCGTCAGGTGCCCAGGCAACCAAGCACCYAGGTGCTTAGGCCACTAGATGCCCAGGTAACCAGGCAACCAGGCACCATGCGCGACTAGGACTGTTGCGCGCGAGCTACCAGAGCGCACGTCCGGGGCATAACACAGCTTCATACACAGCACTTAGGATTTGTAGGATTTAAGATGAAACCATTGTTTCTTCGATTTCATTAGTCAAACAAATTTCTTAGTGGTATTTGATATTGACRAGTTTATGAAAACRCAGATTTTRTTTATACATGATTTAAGGTTGTATTTAAAATAGTGTGAGGAATGTATTTTAGGAATATAAAGTGTTTATGATTGACACTACCTGTGTTAGAGGAAGTTTTAAAATATGAAATAATTTATACAATCGGTATGTTATTATTATTAAATTCGAAATACAAATACGAATTTATAGGGATAAGTGACGTTTATAGGATAAGCGTTAAATGTTTTAAAGTTGGACAATCGTGTTAATGAATTTCCTTTTTGTAATAATAATTAGGTTATTTTCGGGCACATTAACATTAGGAGTGGTCAAGAGACTCCACTTTGCAATTAAAGTAGAATTTTAATATTAAGAACTCCAAGTAAGTAAATCCCCATACTCATCAACTTTATTCCATTGTGTATTATGTTGTGGTTATATTAGACTGTGCTGTGTGTTGTGTTGTGATTACATATTGGATTGTATTGAATAATGTGGTTGTAGTTGTATTGGATTATTTCATGTAAGATGTTCCTACTATTAACATATATGTTTAATTACGGATTTATGTAGTTCATGTCATGGGCATGTAGTTATAGTATTCTACATCATTTTTAGCATGAGTCATTCATGCATTTAGAAAGCGAATAGTTCAAGAAATAAAATTTGGAAAGAAATGAAATCTTATAAATGAATTATTATTAGAAAATATTAAGATTTGGAAAGGAGTGTAAACCTAGCCATGAAAGATGTGAGTGGAAAATGGGGCATGGGGGACCGGCGCACCTGACCTAACCTTCTTGTAGGGTAGGAAAATAAGTAATGTTCACTTCTTGGGAGGTGAAAAAGGCAAAAGGAAAAGCAAAAGTAATGTTAGCCGCTTTGCAGTTCTACTAGTAGGAAATRTGATCGAGTTCCAAAGAACAATGACCCATTGTAAGTTTAATGGTTAGGCGTTACACTAAGTGAGCTCACGACTTTAATGAAATGGAAAAGTTTTGAAAAGTTCTTATATTTTGAAATGAAAGTTTTATGAAAATGTTTAGAAAGTTTTATTTGAGGAAGTGAAATTTTAAATTTACGGCACATAGCGCATTTTACATACATTCATGCATGGGATTTGCTTATTGAGCTTTATAGCTCATTCCATGTCCTTCATTTTTGCATTTTAGATGATGTGTAGCCAGATGGTGCATCAAGGTCATTTATGTGCAAGCCTTGATACTTGGAAGTGATGTTTTAAATAAATTTTAGTGAATAAGGGAAATRGTTGAATAGAGAGGTTTTATGTGTTGTTACAATTTTATTGATTTATCTACTCATGCATTAAATTCTTTCAAGTTCTACAGAATTTTAATTTCGTAGTGTTAAATTGGTAAAAGATTGTTGGAATGGAAGATTATTTCATTTAGGATGGTTGTGGCGTTTTGAATACATAATATATGCGAGTATTGAAAATGTTTGAAAATTTTTTTGATTGCATACAGGGAGTAATTATTGATATTACGGAGGAAACTCTATCAAAATTTTTACAAACATTTTAAGACAAGTATTCGAATTTTGTTTGCTGTAGTAGTTAATATGAATATGAGTAAAGTCAGTAATATTCCCGAGTTAGGACAGTTCCTAATCTGGGGATGTTACACCCTCTTTTTTTTTTTTTTTTTAAACTTCTCAAAGAGCATGTTTTTATCTCAAGCGTATTCTMGATATGTTTTTTAATGAATTCTTATACACTTGAATGTGAATCTCTCTGTTTTGCTAAACCTCAGAACGCGTGCATTTTTGTTACTTAACAAAATGTTTTAAGYATTTTCAAACTATCGAGCTTTTGATAAATGCTTGCAAAATGCCTTATATAGAATTACTTCACGCTTTTCGAGTAATGGTTTTACTATGTATTCGAAGTAAAAGTGTGCATTGATTTGAAGTAAAGTATCGATTTGCCAAGTCATTCTGAATTCTGAAAATGCTATTGGCTCATCATTAAGACTTGGAAYTGACTTTAAGGATTTGTGATTTTGAATTTGTGATTGTAGATCTGATTGTTATTGAAGAGTACTTCTTCGATTGTCTAGCATTTTTGGAATGAGGGTAATAGGCTGCTAATGTTTGATTTCTCTACAACTCTCAATTGCATGCGATTTTGATATTTTAGTTACGAGATTTCAAAATTCTCAGTTACTTTGTTTGTGCTCGTAGCTGTTGCAAGTTACGCGCGCAATTTTGGGTGTCAGGCTGGTAAATTCGACCCCACCAAACCGATGGGTGGCACTTGGGGATTTTTCTATCCTACTTCGTGATATAAATTATTTTGAAATCAAAAAGCTCTTTTGATATTATCTTAATCATTTTTTGAGTTTCCATATGACTTAAGCAATTGCTACTCTTTTTGATACGTTTTAAGCGCTAAATACTTTAATGTGTTTTTCCGCAATTGTCATTATCTGCTTTTGATATACTATGCATACTTGAATATTTCGAAATGCACATAGCACACATTTCAGGACTTGCTGAGCCTAGCTCACTGTTTTCTAATATTTTAGTGACYGGTACTGATCACTAGAGCTAGCAGGAAATCTGAGCTTAGGAGCGTTTGGCAGGAACATATCTTGTGAAGTTCGGGTTGCTGAGATAGTTGTAGTTCAGTTGTCTATTTATTTTTGGAGGATTTATGTTATGATAATTTTGGACTGTAATTTATTCGRATTTGTAATACTTATTTTGAATTTTTTATGTTACATCTTTTATATTATGTTTTTAGATGCTTTGTCCAATAAAACTAATCGACTGTCAGAGACATACAACACTCATTCTTTCCTAATGGAACCTAGGGGACGGTAGGTCACCACAACCAAATTGCCACGGAGCCAAGGACAATCCCTTTCGTCAGTGCATGYGCGTAATCCTAAAAATCAAGATTTTCAAACGTAAAACAACAGTAACTCCTTGAATCTAAATCCCTCTTTCATTATTTTATATTCATTCTATCCGAAAACAACATTATGCATRCATATCCATCATATTTGGAAGAACATCTTCCCTCTAGCCTTAATTAACCAAAAATCCGATAGGAATAAGGTCCTAACGTAGAAGTTATTGATTAACTCTAAGAAACACCTCTCAATAAACAATAGATTAGGGTAAAACTTACCTCAAATAGCAAGGATTATATTTTCCAATGGTTTCCAAAATTTTGCAAGTGATTTTTCTCCTTTCTAACTTCTTTTCCTTCTTCCTTAGCTTCAAAATGGGGTATAGGGTTAGTTTRGGTAAGATAGATAGGGTATCCATGGGTCATAGGTCGAGCATAACCCAATGGTGACTGTTTCCCAACTTAATCTATTTAGGCCAATTTAACACCACTAATCCAACCCAATTAACTAAACATATGTGGTTTCATGACATATTAAATTTCATTGATTTTAGTCTAAATAGCACATAATCTGACCATGCAAGTTTCTCATAAAAAATAATAACAAATTAATTCACATAAATATCTTAAAAAATGGATAACATTATTTTTGGTTATTACATTGCTCATATCAAGTTTAAGATCCATGTGCCTCTCCACCRTTTTTGAGTTGCATTAAAGGAAATAATGACATTATCTATAATAAGTCTATCTTTAAAGAGTGTGCTTTGTGTCTCATCAACCAGTAAAGGTAGAACTTTTCACAATTTTGAGGCAACACTTTTACTAATATTATATGAACAGCTAAAGACACATGATGGGCCAATGTTAGTACTCTTTTGTCCCTCCAACGTGAAAAAGTCAGCTAGACATGCAAACAACAAACAAAAAGCAAGGATGGAGCCTCGTTGGAACAAGGCCCACTCGATCGGCTAAGCACTAGCATATGAGCTTCAACAAAATTCTCTGCTTTCTTAACTATTTACCGGAAGAGATTAGTTTAGCCACCCAATCAGTCATGGTGATGGAGGTTAAATCGGCKTCAACCATTTTAACTTCCCACATCTTAAACAAATCTTAAGGACACTTCTCTACCATCTACTGCCACTACTCCTTTTGGACATGCATCTAGTGTTGGGGTTTAATCTGATTGCAATTAAACYAACGTGCATGMAAGTATACATGGTTCAAAAATAGTAAGAATAGTAGAATGTTGATGTAACACCCCCAGATTATGAACTATCTTAACCTGTGAATGTTACCAAATTACCCCTCACATGGGTGGCAAAAATTGGATTAAATAAAATTTTGAATTTAAAATAGAAATTGAAAATTTACAAAACTTTCAGTAGAGTCTCCCCTATAATATCAACATGTCCAACCTATATACTATAAGAATTCCAGATCCAATCGTCACCAATACTCCATATCATAAAATAAAAATAACTTCAACCCCAACAAATCCAAACACCAATAACAGGGAAAAATACTCATTTAGTTACAAACTAGAGAAAACCTTGAAAGAATAAATCAATAAAATAAATAAGAATTAAATTATTTAACCAATTCCATTAATCAATAAAAATTTAATTAACAAAATGACACTTGAGTATCAAGCCTGAACCCTAAACGATCTTCACGTACCATATGGCTAATAATCACCTGAAATGCAAAAAAAAAAAAAAAGAAAAATGAGTGAAAAGGGGTGAGCTACAAAGCTGAGTAAGTAAACCCCATGCATGAATGCTTGTGACATGCATTATTTGTTATGAAGTTCAGAATTCATTTCGTCTAAATTTTCTAAAGTTTTYCATTTCTAACGTGAGCTCACTTGGTGTATCATCTAGCCATTAAGCTTTGCAGTAGGCAATTATTATTTGAAACTAGATAAATTTTCTACTGGTAGCACCGCCAAGTAGTTATCATAATATTAAATTTTTACTTTCTCTTTAACCTCACCGARGTGAACCTTACTTTCATTTCTACTCTTCAAGAGGGTTAGGTCTAGTGCGCCGGTCCCCTRTGCCCCATTTCCCACTCACACCTTTCATGGCTTAGGCTTACACCTCTTTCCAATTCCTAAAATTTGGGATTCACTTACCATTTAAAATTTCTTTTGCAAACCTTATCCTTTAACCCATTTTCCATATCAATACCATGAAAATGCAAATTTTGCTAAAAGAAGATACAACATGATAATGAGATACATGTTCATTTACTAACAACATATTCAATGTTCTAACATGTAAYAGATGGTATCTCACACACTTGATCCAACATATAACAGCTATGAATTCACATACTTAAAATATTACCATAAACCACATTACATCGGAATATAAATTCTTCATTCAAGAAAAGAAAGGGAATTTACTTACCTGAAATCCTTAATGGATTTAGTTTACTCTAATCACAAGCGGAATGTCTTGACTGCCCATAACATCAATGTGCCAGAAAGTCTCCTAATACTTATTACAAAAAGGAGAATTTCATCTGAAATATGCTTAATCGAATCTACTAGTGATATGCATTTATCTAACATGGTGTCCAGCAAAAGTACATTCACACTTTATCCTATGAGTGACACTTGATAGACAAAATCGCATATGCAATAAAGCTTCACTGATGCAAGTATACACGGTCCACAAGTAATATAGAGTAAATAAAAGTATCGTCCCATAAGGATTGTTAGTTCAAAAGTGATTGTTTAAATTCCTAATAAAATCAATTGGTTTATTGGTTGTCACAAAAATAAAGTAAAATAACTAAAATTATCTAACCACAATGATTTGGAAATAAGCAYAGTAATCGCAGAAAYGATATAATTAAGMGTTTAAAGGTGAGTTAGAGTTAAGAATTCCCTATGTACTAATGTCCAAGAAGTTAGAATATCAATGCTGCAGACAGACTGCAGCAATSAATTCTGWGCAGATCCTATAGMAAAGGTTTAGTTACTAAGTCAATGCTGCAGACGAGCTGTATCAATGACTTCTGAGCAGATGCTATAGCACAGGCTTAGCTAGTACGTTAATGCTGTAAGCAAGCTGTAGCAATGACTTCTGAGCAGAAGCTACATCACAAGCTTAACTACTACGTCAACGCTGCAGGTGAGCTATAGCAATGACATCTGAGCAAACGGTACAGCAAAGGTTTATCTACAGTAGAAATGCAAATCGAAACAGAAATGACCTCACCCTTTAAGTTCGTTGGTCCTTATTCCTATTACACTAAGTTGTTCTACCTGTTGGAGTTACTTAACTTAAGGAACTTGAATACAGTTCAAGTCTCGTATGATCTTATGGGTGAAATATGATGTCTCCAATATTCTATGATATCCCTAAGATATTAACTTTAACTGAAGATAATRAAACTCACATCTACTCAAGTTTTTCAYCTCTTTTACTACTTTTCGGAGTTCAAGAGACGTACACAAATACTATTCATGGCCAATCAAATAGTGAATGTAAACAACAAATAATTTTTGGTAAAGCATTTATAAAGAGCAAACCTTACTCAAATCATTCAAATAGACATTAAATACATACGTTTATCAAAACTCTAACTTCTAAGAACTTAGTTCATGTTCTCGGATGAAGTGAAAAACAAGATGTGAAAGATTAACATATTAAAATGCATCTTGAAATAATCACTAAAAGAAGGAGAAACAATGCCTAAAGAGGTTGATGAAGTCYAATGGTGAAGGTTTCCTTGAAGTCTTATTCTTCTTCTTCCAAGCTTCCCTCTTTTTGTTCCCTTTCTCTCTCCTCATCTCTCTTTTTGCGTTTTTTCTTCTGATGCAAAAATTCCAAAATGCCGAATGCCCTTGGTCATTTTTGCCTTGCTCCCTTTTGTCCCATGAAGCTTGTCTTGGAAATTTGGTAAAAATGTATCATAAGCAATTTTTGCTTTTTCAYATTTTTGCTTTTTGGACTTCAGATTTGACTTTCTCCTTTTTCAATGATGACTCTTTTTTTTCTTCCTTGATTTCCTTCTTCGCATAAAATATTCCTTTTTACTCACAATATTCAGTGCTGCAACATTTTGTCGCAGCATTGAATAAATCTCCACTTGTTCATCAAGTGACCTTCTGTTTTACTTATAGAATTCTTTTACCTACAAAATAGAGTATATTATCTTAGTAAGTACACATGAATTGTATAATTTTACACTATTGTAAAATTAAAGTCACTTGGTCAATTATAAGCAATATTCAAGTTAAAATAGTATGAAGTGACATTTCACATACTAAAAAGGGTGAAAACATGTACATAATCTCTAGTAAAATCAATGGTTTCCCACTCACATCAACACTCACCTATAATAAATTTGGAATTCAAAATTCATGTTGAACATCGCSGAATTACCAAAATAATAGATTAGTTACATGACCTTTCTTAAATCAACTTAGTCTGGACAAGGGAATRTTTGTGGCTTCTAAACATTAATTAAACACTATAGGGTATGTCCAACAAAATTCTCTGAATGCCCTAGAGAGAATTCCCCACCAATCAAGGTTATAAAGAGTTCTAAAGTCCTCTATTTTTAATTCATAACTCAAGTTACCTAAAAGAATCTAACTAAGAAATATCACATTCACAAAACAAAAATAATAAATACACTTTACATTTCTAACTCATCGGACACCAGTCAAACGTCAATAACCATAAACAGCAAACACGTGACCATCTAGTAGATGCATCAATTAAAATCATAAAGTATGTAAATTTCCCACTTGGTGGGAATAGGCCCACATATATCACCTTGGTTCCTTTTTAGGAATGCAGGAGATTCAACCTCTACTTCTTTTTGAGATGGTCTAATGATTAATTTTCCTCGAGAATAGGCAACACATGATAACTTATTCAATGCCTTTTGATTTTTCAAGGGATGACCACATGCATTCTCAATTATCTTTTGCATCATAATTATTCTCGGGTGATCTAATAGATCGTGCCAAATAGTAAATGTAGAGAGATTAGTAAGCTTCTAGTTTATTAAAAGATGCATTTCAATAACACTAACTTTTGCATAGTACAGGCTAGAAGAAAGAGATAATAGTTTCTCTATAATAGATCTCTTTTCGGAGACTATTTGAGTAATGCARAGATACTCAAAACTATTTTCTTCAATTATTTCAATATGATAACCATTACAGTGGATATCTTTAAAACTCAATAAATTTCTTTGAGACTTTGAAGAAAATAATACATTATGAATGKTAATTATCGTACCTCCAGTAATAAAATACTAGCTTTTCCGGAGCCTTCAATTAATTTTACACCATCATTTATAGTGCTAATAGTAGTTTCTCCCATTTTCAGGTCACTTAATTTTTTTGAATGCTGCATCACCAATTAAATGGTCAATTTTTCCTTCTGGATGTTTGAAAAAGTCAGCCACATCCAAGCGAGTAACATATATATTATCAAGGCTATCCTTTGTTGGTTGTTGGGAGGTATGCTTTAGGATTTTTCCCTTTCCTTTTGATTGAAGCTTGGTACAATTCTACAAGGTATTTTGTCGTACGACAGGTACGAGACAAATGACTATTCATGCYGCATCGATAACAACTATCTTTGTGATATTCAGGATCACATCATTCCCTTGTCTTTCCTCAATATTTTGTCCAAGGCAATATGGCTTACTTCTTACTATATGGTGGTTTGCCATGAATTTCTYGTGCTGATAATGTGTTAATGAAATTTATCTGGCACCACAGAATTGCAATGATAATAATATTATAAAGACAATAGAAAAAAGGAGTAGAAAGAACGAGAGAGACACAATGAACTATTTCTCCATTTATTAATGTCACTAATGGGGTCTATTTATAGGCCTAAATATAAGAGTTAATAAAATACGTAAACAATGTGGGATATACAAACTCTATTAAATGAGAAAGCTAGGCCTTTCCAGAAAACCAATTGGACATCCACATAATCATTAAATATTTTATAAGAGAAACTAATTAGTGAACAAAGTAAATAGCAAACAAACTCTAATGGCTCCTTAAAGATAGAAAACCAACTCTAATTGATTTCTCAAAGTTGGAACTCTAGTTAAAAGTAAACAATAAGATTGGGAAACCCCAAAGACTCCTTAAGAGATGGTAGCACCAAGAGTCTCAAGAAACCCTAGAAAGATAAGGAAAAATCATCCATTATTCTGTTCAACCCATGATTGAGCAAAATGTAAATTTTTCCCTTAGGCTAGGAAGGTTCTTGAACATCAGCAGTGTAGGTGAGTAAATTAACATCCTATTTYGACTCTGATTCCATCAGTATCTCTTAGAACTTAGAGCACGAGAGTTTTATAGCTAACTCTTTAATTTTCATAACCTCTTGAATCATCTCAATCAGAGTTCAAGTTAGAGAGTTATACCTAGATTAAAAGTGATGTCGAAAATATCCAAAGCACCAACTTAGCTATTCTTTCCTCTTAAGATTGTCAAAGAAGTTGGTTGTCTCRTTCAACATTAGTAATTTTATTATGCCCTACTGATTAGTAAAAAGCTAAAAAACGACAACAAAGTCTTCCTATTCTTGAGAATGATTTGGATATCGAAAATAAGATAAGCAAGAGGCTTAACAAGATTAAGGAATTTAGAATTGTATTAATTTTTTTAATTATTGCATTTCATTTTATTTCTTTTGGGAGATTTTTGCATTAAATCCCGCTCTTATGTAATTATTATTTGATTATTAATAAAACGTGTAGGGCTCCATGTCAAACCCCCACCACTTCAAGGTGGTCTATCCCTATATTTTTCATTTCATTATATGTAATATTTTTATAGAGAAACTAATTTTGAATACTTGATTTCAAGCAATATTTTCATTTCCTTAAATATTATTGGATAATCATTAATCAACCTGGGATGTTTGGTTCGAATATGTCGACCAGAATCACAATAGGTCAATCACAACTTGAATCATGATTGGCTTGGTAATGCTTGCTTCAAATCCTCTAATGAATATTATTACGATTGATAATGTTTGATTCAAATCAATATTAGCAAAGGAAATCAGTAAAAGTTTCAATTTTACCTCATCAGTTAATGTAKTAAACATTTATTAAAAAATAATTTGATCTATCTTTTTTAAAAATAACATTATATTCAACCCCAATTTAAAAAAATTAATATCTCTATTTTTTAAAAAATTAATATTACCCCATGAAAATAGACAGGATTTTTGGATAAAAAACTCCAAATTTTAATTCTTGAGTATATGGTGATTAAGGTACCTCYAACCAAAAGCCCCCAATGTATCTAATATAATGTTGGAATAATCTAAATCTAGTAACAAAATAAATATCCTTAAAAAGAGAAATCGAATAAAAGGAAATTATGATGCCATTTAGGAGGAATCAATAAAAGGAAATCAAGTGAAAGAGATCAAGAATTTTCAGGCCAAGCTTGTTTTCCTTGCCATTCTACTGCTCACTTGTTAGTTTGTTTCTTTTCATTGATGGATGATTTTGAATTTATGAATATTTTTCTATAGTTACTAACATTTTTTTCCTTGCCACAAAGTAATTAAATCATTCCAAGAATAAAAAGATGATTGTATTAAGTTATTGCATATAGAGGAAAGTTGGTTGTTATTTTGTTCCATCAAAACTGAAGCTCTATTCTATATCAACCTACATGGAATAAAAATGGAAGGAAAAAAAATAAAGATTCATAACAACACTACCAAGAAAATGGCATAGTATCATCTTACCAATTAAGTTGGTAGACAAGTAAAATCGGTTAGTAATCAAGATTTACTAACCTATTATAGCCATAAAAGAAAACCCTTGATGATACTTATACAAAGTGACTTTTGATTTTATTTATTTTTTACTTTTGCTTCAACTAGTAACTACCTACAAATGAGTTAGTTGGTGATTAAAATGTTTTGTAAGTATATTATAATGAAAATTGACTTTGAATTTCAATATTCAGTTGGTACTTACTAACGAACACATTTTCTATACCAGTTAATTTCTCCTCTAGTAAATTCGAAATAATATGTCATTAGAAAATATAGTTATTATGTTGGTGATTTATTAATGAACATGAAGCTAATTATCAACTGAATATTATTATTACCAGCGGACTACTAATATCAGTTTGTAATTACTAATTGAAAATTTTGTAAGTACTTCGTTGTTGTTTAGTAACCAAATTTAGTTAGTACTTTGGTTGGTAATTGCCAATTGGCAATTCTGTTAGTACTTCTTTTCTAATTACTAACCAAAATTTGGTTAGTACTTTATGTTAACCCAATAGGGTTTAAACGTCCTTAATATTGTTTTGATAGTGACATGTGTTSAATATGATATCTAGTTTGCATTGTTTTGTTACTTTAACAAGAACGATTCTATAGAACAAAGAGAGTCTTCACAATGGACTTCAATGTACAAGATCGTYATTCTTCAAGATAAACAAGATACATTCATGATGATCAAGGAATATGCCCAAAGGATTACTCTATCAAAGGCCTACATGATCTCACAAGACAAGATCTTTCATCATGAATAATTCTTGAAGGTATTTAGAAGACTTACATGGKGGATTAGTTGTAAGACTAGTGGTTGTAGCTTCCCAGATGTTATAGGCTAAGTATAACGTTTTTCATTGTATCATGAGTTTTGGTACTTTGTCTTATATTTGAGATAATGATAAACTATATTTATATATGATGTTATTTGACACTTAAATTGATTTCAAAACATTTATCAAAATATGCTTCTAAAATGACCCTTCYATGAATTTATTAGATATAGCTGAGTTTGATTTTGGAAATGTGTCATTGGGACATGGTTTTCAAATGGAACTTAATAGCTTTTTGACCATCTAAAACTATCAACGGTTGAGTTCTCGGACCCAGACTTCCTTGTGTTTAAATGATATGAAGAATATCTGATATTACATCTGATATCTTTTATCCGAAGACCATCGTACTTTGGCTGTCCAAAATACACATGATAGAGCCCGAACAGATAGATTTATTATCGTTCTGGTATATTCGTTGTCTTTGGATATGAGGTTATTTAAGTCATAATTTTCCTACCTTGTCATTTTGAACAACTGAGGATTTTCATGGCAAACACTTTGAAAAATAAAAACTAGATTTTATGATATTCTTACACTACACCTTTGAAGCTCTTTATGCCATAACTTTGGAAGTCCTTAGCTCAGCTTCTTTTATAAAAAGTAGAATATCGTCGTGAGTGAAATCCACATCTCCACTTAAGCTAAGAATTGCCAAAATTCTCACGGTTTCAAGTGAAATAGATATAGAACTTATTTGTGTAAATCCTTTTGTGAGATAGAAGGTTATCTAGGACATAAAACTCTCTTCAAATTGAACCTTGTTTGTAAAAATCAAGGTCGTGTTAAACCTTCTTGTGGGTGAGTCATGTAGTATTGTGAATATTGAGGTGGTAATGGATAATTTAACCACCCAACCTTGTTTTGCTATAGCGGGTAGAAGGCTATCCAAAATCCTCCTGCCAAGGCAACGCTAGCTTCTRCCACCAAATTAAGTTTTCATCTTTTGAGTGGCAAACCTCGAAGATTTTTATTTCTTCTGAAAATTTTCCCTTTTCTTTTCCAACTAAAAAAGAAAAGTGCCCTTGTCATTAGTCGTCATCTACCACCAACTCAAAAGTTTGAATCTGAAATGAGCCAAACTGATGACACAATTTTTGAAACATCRGCTCGAGAGATCCCAACCATGACAAAACTACATTTACTACTATTACTTCTGGGCCTGCCTCTACTCTTCCTRATGTAGAGGATGTGGACGCTTTTCTTTGATGTTCGACCCCCCAARAGCACTCCTCCATCGGCTGCTAGTGTAACATCCTATCTAGTAGATATGGTTAAGCAGTYAATGCCTTTGCAGAGGGATGTGTTAGGTCATCTTGTCAAGGCTTTTATCCTAGGTTAGTGATTTTGATGATCCTACCCTACCTTTGGGATTGAAGATTTATTGTGAGGAAATGAACCATGCATATCCCAATTTTCCTACATAGTCAGCTATTATGATTCCATGAAGGCAGATATTATTGCTGAACTAGGTGAATTGGCTTCCCTTAACTCCATAATTGATGAAGTGGGTGCCCAATATGATGCTGCAGTTAGTCGATTAGATAATCTAAAGATAAGCATCTCCTCTCAAATAGGAAAATCGACTTCTGTAATAGGAGATAAAGTGACTACTAGCTAAATTGGTTATCGAGAATTGAGGTTATCCAAAGACAAAAAGGAAGCCACCGAGCAAAATAAGCTGCTCAATTAGCTRGTGGAAGACAAGGAGGTAGTGAAAGTAAAACTGCAATTGCAACAAGAAGAAAGACTTTCCTGGAGACTGAGAAGGAAGAAATTGAAAGAGATMTACCTGAAAATCTCATGATTTGCACTAACTTCTGCATAGCCTTGACTCATCACTTGATTGGCCCTATCAATCCTCCAATGCCTTTCRTAGTGGCTCAGCTGACTGAAGAACACCTATGTCGTTGAAACCCTATTGATTATGCTAACATTTATTTGCTTATTCACACACTTTTTGATGAGCTAATGCACTATTTTGTAACATTTTTCCTCAAACGTTAGCTAAATTCATTCAAGTGACTTTATCCTTTGTAGTTTGTAAATTTGTGGGAATTTTTATTGAGCTAAAATGTTTTGTTTTACAAAAAAAGTTGATTCTACCTTGGAGGCCAAGGCGGATGTACGGTATTGTGGGAATTTTTATTGAGCTAAAATGTTTTGTTTTACAAAAAAAGTTGATTCTACCTTGGACTTACTTTGTTACTTGAATATTAAGGAAGGATGAAAATTTTGGTAGCAATGCTATAGCATTATCTGCAGCAATGACAATTTTGTAAGAAGGACAAAACACGATGCAATTCAAAGGTGATCACAAATGGGGAGGTACCATGTGGAAAGCACTACCTACGAAAGCCAAAAAGAAGAAATGACATTTGTCAAAGAAACAAGTCAAAAAATGACAAGTGCTCGCTCTTGATGAAAGGAGCTTTTAATAAGAGCCCAACCTCTACCTAAGACTTTAGGGCAAGACTTGCTTAAGGCTTCCAAAAGAAGGAACCTCAAGTCATTAACCACTTTTCTTACACACATAGAGAGTAGCCACACGGAGCCTTGAAGGAAGGAGAAGTAAAGCAAAAAGGGCAAAAAAGCATATGGATCAAAGGAAAAAGAAGAAGAAATCAACGGATCTTCACCAAAGAATTTTCACTATTTTACGTTTAGGCTTCGTTTCTCCATTCCTTTACCCACTTTAAGATGTTGTCCATTGAATATTTAAGTCTTTGGGTGGTGGGAACATTAACTAACTTTGTAAGGTTAGAGTTAATGATAAACTTTGTATATAGTGGATCATTGAATGTATAGTAATGCTTGCATATTTTTTGTGCTTCATTCAAATGAACTATTTATTATTCATCTACTATTTCTTGGCCATTAATAGTGGGTGTTTGAGTTGTTTGAAGGTTGAAAGACTTTATTATAGTGGACTACTTGAATGGATGTGGGTTTTAGGTTTCTTAGGATAATCCATTTTATACATTATAGAAATGTATGTCTAACACGTAGAACCTTTGAGACTTATTCAAGAATTGGGTTTCTTGAGTTAGGTAGCATTGAAAGGTGAATCAATCTAGTAAAAATGAACAAGGATTAAAAAATCTAAAAGGATTGAGGCCATAAGTGTCTCGGTTTGTGTGACTGGAATTGCTATATCATTGCTCATAGCATTGCATGATTAGTACATTAGGGGTTCATAGCTCTAGCCCACTTTTACCCTTAAAATCATCTTCTAGGGGGCTGCTGTTGTGATTTATTACTGTATTTGCGATTAGTTGAAATTTTTATTATTTTACCTTTGTTGGAGTGACATAAAAACAAATCTAAAATTTTTTGTTTATTGGAGATTTTTGTTACTACTTTATATAACACCCCAAACTTTTACAGCCAATATTCGTCAACATGGAATCTAATAAAACACGATTAATTGAAAAGTTAAGACAGACAAATTAGAGAATTTCAAAATTAGAATATTTTCTCGATTATTTATCTAGTTATACATTTACTAGTTACTTTAAATGATCGAGACGGGGTTTTGTTCATTGATTAGAAGGAATCTAAACATTAATGTTTTATTAGAAGAGAACAAACCCTAATTTTGCTTAAAATGAATAATAATAATAAGGATTCCTATTTCTACTTATCTTTTTTTCTTTATCTTTTCTTATTATTTTTCTCATTCAAATTTTCTTGTTCTTCGCCAATTATACTACCGCCTCACTTTTCCTAGAACAAGAAGAAAATTCATTGATATTGTTCTATACCATTTGTTGTTTTCATCACCACCTTCCATTTTCTTACTATTTCTTATCCATATATTTTTTTTTTACTTTGTCACTTGTTGGTGACCTCCTCACTCTTCCTATTTCTTTATTGCATCTTAATCTTGTTTGTTTCTTTCACCGCCTCAGATTTTTCTTTTTTTTTTAATTGCATTTTCATGCTATTGGCCTCTTCTCTCCACCACTTTCTTTCTCTTTCTTATTTTCTCTTTTGCCTTATCTGTTCCTCAGTAACCATGTAAGTTTTCTTCTTTCTGATGTTTGCTTTGATCTTATTTTTCTTTCATGATTTTTGTTACTTTGCCTTTCATTGTTATGGATTGGGAAAAAAAACTGCATAACAGTTTAGGTTTTTTTATTTCCTAGGGTTAATAAGGCAAATCAAATGATATTATTTGTTTAGAGTTTTGTATAGCCTAACTCTATTCAGGCTGTACATTCTAAGATGATGGTTGTCAAGTTGTGTTGTTGTAATAGCTATGCCTGACCTCATTTGCATGTTGCTTTGAAATAGTTTATTTTAAAGTTAATTAGAGTGGAGGTTGTAAGTTGGAAAAGTTGAACTACAGYTGCAGATAACATGAATAAATATGCTTCCTATGGATTCTTGTTGGATTGGTGTTGAATTGATGGAGAATAGTCCTATAACATTAGAGAAGCCTTTCTCTCGAGAAGTGAATTTTTAAGGACAAACAACCGTTGGCTAGGGTAAGATGTGAAAGGTATTGGGGAAGGAAAACCAAAGATAAAGAACAAAAATTAGGAAGAAGTTAGTGACATAAGCAAAACAAAATGGACTGTCAACTTGACCAGCTATTGTTCACCTTCTATTTTAAGGAAACTGGAAATTGGTTGGTGAGTAAAATCATGAATGTGATATATTGTAAGAAAGTTGCATGTCCTAGGAACGATTAGAGACTAGTTTCAATTGAAATGGATTCGTAGAATTTAAGTTATGAATTAATCTTTTGACCYTGCCAACTTAAACTTGAAATGTTGTTATACCGTTTTCTTCCATCGAAGTTTGTAGTTGATTGTATACTCTGGGCACTACAATGCATATGAATGAAATTAGTAGTGTTTCAAAAAATATATAAAACTGAAATCATGGGATGAATCAAAGTATAACCCGAGTTATAAACAAAAAACTTAACACTGCCAGTTTTAGTTGGTAAACCTTAAACCTTACAGGCTTGACCTTACTGTAATTTAACCGTGACCCTAAACTATGAGTATTTAG
>MEJB01000031.1:2010477-2024396 GCA_001752375.1 Rhazya stricta
GATCCAATCTCATCATAATACCTTTCACTTGCATGTACTACTGATTTTGACTATCCTTAGCTACCTATTACTTAGGCTACCCTAGCTTCATATACCTATACGTACTACTAGCCTCTCACGCCTACTACTACTACTCTATCGCTTTTACTTGTCATTTTATAGCAATTCTTGTAAGAAAACTCAATAGAGAACTTAAGATATGCTCGACTTACTCCACCCTGCCCTTGCTGGGCGGAATTGATCATTATTGATTTTTGTTAATTCTTTGTATCTTGAAATGACTTTAGAAAATAAAAATTTTCTATATGATCACTTTTCTTTTAATATTAGGATTGATTGAATATTGAGTTCTTGTTGAAAAAGTACTCGAAACCCTGAAATCGAACAATAATTCGTATATCAGTTACAAGGAACAACTACACCGGATTCAGTACGAGCACATCAAGATGATAGAAATATAGATAGATGTATACCATTATTCTTGGAAATCAATGRGCATCTTAGATTGATGTATGACCAACTAAGGCTACATTTATTACATGTTTTTAGGTCACCGCGATCCAAATATTAGTTGGTTGTTATAGGAATTTCATGCCTACAGTTTAGTCTCTCTGTCCTTTAAACTTCCAAATGTGAATRATTTTATTTATCACACTCTAGAGAAGTATTTTCAAATATTCTTGAATATATTAACATGAGTCCTTCTGTTTCATTAACTCTCACCTGCAAGTGATTTTGTTACTCTAGAGAAGTGCTTTCAAACATTATCAAATGTTTTAATGTGAATCCTTCGGTTTTATAAACTTTCTAAAGCATGTGATATTTGTACAATGTACTTTAGAAAAATGTTTCAAGTCTTTTTGAATGTTTAAACATGAATGCTCTTCAAACACTTTTGGAGAAATATTGTAGATGTTATTTCTTAAATGTTTTTATACATCATAGATTTTATATCGGCATGACTTATCACATGAATTGGTCTATTCAAACAATATGTTTACTCGATTAGCATGAAAACTTGGATTTGAATATCGTATGGTTGTTTATTTGATTAGCWATGATTTAATCATGAGTTCCAAGGTTTCATTGATTTGTTTATGCTTCAAGCTTGTTATTGAGATAAACTTGGAATGTGTACATATTGTAATGATTAAGTACTCAGTCGGTGACTCCAAGTACAAGTCCAGCGAGCAAAGTAACTGCACTTGACATGCGAGGACCTCTTGAGCTTCCAGGATGATAGTTCTTCGGGAGTTGCCAAATGACCAAAACCAKTGGATCATACCTATGGCGAGTCAAGACCGTATCGGGTGGACGGTTGCGCTATATGGTGCCCAACACCTGGGTGACTCTTATCACTGCGGCTAGCCGGCATATTTATTACTATTCACGGAGTTTTGTTAAAAATCACATGCATACTAGGAGAGATAAGGTCAGTAATTCTTGACCCCATAAAGTGAAACTCTTACTATTAAGGTTTGATTTTCTTGACTCTATACTTCGCATGGAACATTTTATTAAATTAGGCATGTTTATTTTGTTCCAGAACTGAGTTCTTTCGCAAGTATGGTTTTCTGATATTTCTACAAGGATATTTTTTTGAGAAATAATGATTTGATATTTTCTTATTCGAACTATAGTACCATAATTTTATGAACGTTTTCTATTAAAATTATACACTATCACACAAGCACACTACTCACTGAGTCTAGCTCACTCAATTTCCACATGTTAGTGACAGGTGCAGACACTTAGAGGGGTCAAGCGACTTCTGGCTTAAAATAGTTATGCCGTATATAGATTTTGTGATGCTCAAAGATTTTTAATCATTTGTAATGGTTAGAGTGTTTGTAATGTCCTTTGAGAGTTGCAGTCTCATATTTTGGGAATTGTATTGTGGAGTTTACTTCTATATATTTGGGGAGTGTAAATATTATAAGATTATGTACTTAATGAGACATTCATATACTATTTATAATTTTAGATTGCTTTGATTGTTCAACTGTATTGACTRTTGAGAGACAAATGACGCCCATGCAGCCCCAGTGGCACCTAGGGGAGGTCGCTCGTCACAATTGGTATCAGAACCTAGRGAGATGATTTTAGGACATAAAGGGTTGAAATATTGTTGTCATAGGGTTGAGGTTGTGTGTATATATACRTATATATATAWAAGAGGTTCTTGGAATACTTAATTGTGTAGGCATTTATAGATAGTCATAAGAGACTGGTTTATGTAAGTTTGTAGGAGGGATGTTGTTGAGGAGTCACAAGTACTAGTAATGTGCATTGTTGGTTACTACTGAAGGCTATGACGTGATTAATTTCAGTAGGAAGTTTAGAGATTGAATTAAGGAGGGGCAATAAGATGATGATTGTTCTTCACCTCAACTTCTTTCTATGCTACCATTACTCCTCACAACAAGAAGTCAAACCACTTTGCCTTGCTCTTCTTTTCCTCTTTTCCTATCTCTCTCTTGGCTGCACGCATTCTCCTTGGTCCTCCAAACATACATCTCTTCACTTGTTTGAATATCACTACCTAGTTGTCAAAAAAAATAGGTTGCAATCTTCACTTCAAATGGCAGTTTTGAAGTCTTTGAAACWAGTTTTTCATCTAGTTGAGCTAAATGCAACAGTAGCTATTCTTCTACTTTTCATTTTGTTCACTTGAAGTCAGCTTCCCTTTTAGCTAAAAAAAAGATTCTGACAATGAAAATGATGGGAACTTTCTCTTGGACTCCCTCTTGACCTCCTAAAATCCTTTTCTTTAAACTCTCATGTTCGAGAAGTGAGACTTCAGAACAACTTCAATTCTCCTCATGCTCACTTGACATGAACTCAAAAGTTTTAGGCTCATTAACAAAGAAAAACGTACTATTTTTGTTGAGCAGCAAGTGCGAACAAAGATACCGAGATTTGAATAAGTTGCTGAGGCAAGCAAGGATGATAGCTGACACTAGGGAGTCGGAAAYATTAGTAGAAAATACGRCAAGCCAATCTCAAGACATGGCGAGAATGCTCAAGTTTGGCAAAGAAGATTTGCRAGATAATTTCAAGATAWGGAAAATAATAGTGACTTTAAAGTCTTGATTGACCTTGTTTTATTTAGGTTTTGATAYACMAAGAATTTCTTGGTACTTGYCTATAGGAATAGTGAATCTCTRTATAGGAAATTAGTAAGCATAATTYCTGGAGGTACTCGACCTTGAAGATAGTTTACCAATAGCCGAAGGACATGAATAACGGTTAAGAAATAATGCAAGGATATAACTATAATACCAATTATGGCAGGGATTTGTGTGTAGTATGGGTAGTGGCTATGGGGGAATTATGAGAGTSTTTGGGTTGAACATGAATAAAGACATGGAGTTTCTCAAATTTGAAGCCACTTTGGTTKAAGTAAAGAAGACAACTAGACTATTACTTGTATTGCGAAGGGTTGTAGAGCTTAAGCGATGACGGTGGAACTATGGTTAGGCTTTACCAAAGATAACATTTGAAATTTAAATTTAGTCATCTGTAAAGATTTCATAATTGTTGTTTATTTCAATAAGGGACTATATAGTTATTTCATGGTGTATCAAAGTACCTATGAGGAATGTTGAAGATAAGTGTGAATAAAGATTTGGAGTCTTTCGGATATGAGATCTATCCTTAGTATGATGAAAGAAAATGACTGGATTGTTAACTTCCTACAACTGTTATGAGAAGGTTGGTAGAACATAAGTAAATATGATTAAACTATTATAAAATTTTAGCTAAGTTAGATTTTGAAGTTGAGATTCGATTGTTTGTAAGAATTTAATGATTATTTTTATTTTGTTGATAGATTATACAATGACTTTTATGGTGTTTTAAGGACAAAAAAGAAATCTAGAAAGTAGTGGTTTTGCCATGGGAATGAGCACAGAGTTAGGAATGCATGCATGATTTGCATACATTTAGATGAGACACCACTGCAATAGAAGTTATCAATTTTCAATCCAAATGACACCGTATAGAAGTCCATGCCTTTCYTTGTAACTATCCTCCTTCTACTAAATCAGTAATCAACATTTTCTTTCCCATAAGTTGCCAGCCGTATAAAATAAATGCATAAAGAGTGAATGAGGAAGTAGATGCCTTAACTAAGAATGATAAATATGCCTAGTCTTCAAATTTAGGAAGTAAAGGTCCTTGGATGAAAGATTGCAGTAACGGTGGATATCAATCTAGAAAGTTGTTTATAGATAATATTAGTGTTCCATTCGAACTATGACAATGGATCAAGAAAGCTAAAGTCTGAAATAAGGAAATGTCGGCTCATAGAATACCTACAAATATACTATCAGATAGAGACCCAAGATTTACTTCTCAATTTTGGCCTAAGTTTCATGAAGCTTTGAGATAAAGAAATACGTCTTATTAAGGTCCAGCGGGAACACTATGGTATTGAGAAAGCAACCTGGGAAAAAGAAGAATATATGTAGTTGAAATATCTAGATTTCCTCCAGTGTATGATGAAATTTTGAGGAYGAAATTCTTTTTGGTGGGGAATAATGTAACACTCTAAACTTTTGCAGCTAGTATYTGTTAACATRGAATCTCTTAAAATGTGATTACGTGAAAAATTGAGATACTGACAAATTAGAGAATTTCAAAATTATAATATTTTCCCGATTGTCTGTCTAGTTATACATTTACTAGTTACTTGAAATGATTGAGACKTGGTTTGGTTGATTGGTTAGAAGGAAATCCGACATTAATGTTTTATTAGAAGAGAACAAACCCTAATGTTGCTTAAAATGAATAATAATAATAAGGATTCTTATTTCTTATTATCTTTTCTTTTTCTTCTTATCTTTTCTTCTCATTTTTCTGAATGAAATTTTCTTGTTCTTGATCAACTATATCATCGCCTCACTTTCATAGAACAAAAAGAAGATTTATTAACATTATTCTATACCATTTGCCGTTTTGGTCACCGCCTCACTCTTCTTATTTCTTTATTGCATCTTAATTTTATTAGTTTCTTTCACTGCCTCAACTTTTTCATTTTTTTATTGCATTTTCATGCTATTAGCCTTTTCTCTCCACCTCTTTCTATTGCCTTCTCTTTCTTGTTCTTTCTTTTCCCTTAATCATTCCTYTGCAACCATGTAAGTTTTCTTCTTTCTAATGCTTGCTTTAATCTTATTTTTCTTTTCTGATTCTTATTCCTTTGCCAGTTTGGTGTTATGGATTGGGAAAAAAACAGCATATAACAGTTTAGGTTTCTTGATTCCTAGGGCTAATAAGGCAATTCAAATGGTGTTACATGCTTAGATTCGAGGATTATTTGTTTAGAGTTTGTATAGCCTAATTCTATTCAGGTTGTACATCTTAAAATGATGATTGTCAAGTTGTGTTGTTGTAATAGCTATGCCGGACCTCATTTGCATGTCTCTGTGGAATAGTTTACTTATTTGTTAGTTAGAATAGAGGTTGTAAGTTGGAAAAGTTGATATACTACAGCCGCAGAGAACATGAATAAATATGTTTTCTATGGATTCTTGTGGGTTGGTGTTAAATTGATGGAGAATGGTCCTATAAAAGTTGAGAAGCCTTTGCCTTGAAAAGTGAGGATTTAAGGACAAACAATTCTCAGCTGGGGTAAGATGTGAAAAGTATTGGGGAAGGAAAACCAAAAATAAAAGAAAGAAAAATAGGAAGAAGCTAGTGAAATAAGTCAAACAAAATGTATTGCCATCTTGACCAGCTATTGATAACCCTACTATTTAAAGAAATTGGAAACTGATTAGTGAGTGAAATAATTCACGTGATATATGGTAAGAAAGATACATGTCTTAGGAACAATTAGAGTCTTGTTTCACTTGAAATGGATTTGTAGAATTTAAGTTATGAATCAATCTTTAGACCCTACCAGTTTAAACATGGAATGTTGCTATATCCTATTGTTCCATCGCACTTGKTAGCTAATTGGAAGCTTCTAGGGACTGTGTACATATCAATAAACTCCCTAGTGTTCCCGAAACAATATGAAACTGAAATCATGGGATGAATCAAAGTATAACCCAAGTTATAAGCAAAACACTTGTGACCACCTGCCCTCTCCTAAGTTCTACTGGGGTTGTACGGGCGTTGCCAACCTCTTGGCAGTTGATATATTTGAACATTTAAAGCAACTAAATCCATAATTGGAATATGAACATCTCATTAATTACAACATCTTCCAATGTACATGATTCTAAATTTTTATAACACTAAACATCACTATATAATACCAAAATATAAAATCCCACCTTCGTACATGCATTCTAATYATTACAAATGATTAGAACTCTTWAGATTGACCAAAAATTATGTACAACATGACTATTCTAAAACTGAGGTCACCGAACTTTAGTACTCGTCTGTACCTCTCACTAAAACACATAAAATTAAATGAGTTAGGCCCAGTGAGTTTCATGAGTGTGTGATAGTGTATAGTTTTAATAATAATATTCAGAGAACATGGYAGTTTAGTTTAATGAGAAAAKATTAACTGTCATTGAAGAATCGTTATTTGTAAAGGAATAATTCGAAGAATTCACTTCTGGAACTAAAGAAACATGCAAGAAAACTTTTCATGTCATGAATCAGGTCAAAAGAATCAAACCTTAACCGTAAGAGATTTACTCKACAGTGTCAGGATATACCAACCTTAWCGCCCCAATTACACGTGCRATTTACAACTGAACCATTTAGTCAGCTAGCCGMGGCTATAGGAGTTGATCGCCCCTGAGTTAAACCTCCTAACCAAGGGTACCAGCATCCAACATATATTGGCGGTATGATATGATGCAACCGTCCGTGGATTCGGTTCACCGTAGGTATGGCCCATAGATTTGGCCATTTGGTAACTCCCAAAGCACTGTCGTCCAAGCGACTCAAGAGGTACCCACTCTAGGGACCAATCAAACGTAGTACTTTATCTGCTAGACTAGTGCCTGGAGTCATCGACTGAGTACTCATTCATTTCAATGTAACCACAATTCAACAACAAGCTGGTGTACACGATAATAGGTAATCTTATGAAACTCATGATTAAAATTCATGTCAAATGTGAAAACAATTTTCGAAATCCAAATTCGAATTTTCATGTCAATCGAGTAAACGTGAYGTATAATAAATCATGAATTTGATATGTCAAACTCATACAAAATTTATAGTACGTGAAGACTTTTGAAATAATATGTATCACAATTCTTCAAAAGAATGAAGCATTTGAGAGTACTTATAAGTATTTCTCTAGAGTAACAGAATCATTGATACTTGAAAGTTCATAAAACAAAGGAATTCACAATTAAGCACACGAGAAATTGTAAAAAACTTATCTAGAGTATGCTTAAATAAAAAAATAAGCACATTTTACGGTGTTCTAAAAGATAGAGAAACTCACCTAAGTATTCTTGATTTGCTTACAAAAYTTTAATTTYCTMGAAAATCRAGTCTTATAATCARATTATACGATATTATCTTAACTTATATCTAATGACGAGATTACGATAATTTTAGAAAAATAAATAATCTGTAAATGCCACTCGARATCTTACAATTTAATGAATTCGAATTTAGGATTTATGRAAAAATTATTTTATTTAGTCTAATATCTTRAATAATGGTCCAAGATTCAAAATAGTAATTCAAAGTCCTTAATAATAATCAATAGTCCAACTTATTATTCCAACAATGCATAATAGTAGTTTATTAGTTTAAAATAATGTCCCAACAATGCATAATAATAGTCTATTAGTTTAAAATAATGTCCAAGATTCAAATTTGTTATTTGGTCCATTGCCAATCTAAAGCCTAATAAAATATCTCATTATGGGCTAATGATCTCCAACCCAATATACTACTATCAAGATCCAATCTTGTTTGGGCTTTTACTAAATTGGAGCCCAAGCAAATGTTATGTTCTGGGTTGTCAATTCCAAAGCCCAAGTCCTTTGTAACCCAACCAACRTTATTTAATTAAGCCCAAACAATTATGAAGTAATAATATCATGTAATTCTCAGGCTCCAGACATTGTATCAATTACAGAGTTTCAAGTACTTTCATGGCTACCACTCGTGAAGAACAAATACAATACAGTGCTTGTTTTATTTCTCTATCAAGAATGGTAAATCAACAAGGTGGAAATGTCTGTCTAGTAAATACAGGTTTAACATGCTCATAAAAACCTACAAATTTAGTATAACGGGACATCTCCAAGCCTCTGATAAAAGCATCCAAACGCCAGTAATATTGACCACTTAATCGAGACCTATTCCCAGTCTAGATCATGAGGAAAGAAAGAAGAAAGCAAACTCATACTCTGTCTGCTTTAATAGAGAAATCTTCAGAGATCCACAGCAACCCAAGTGAACAAAGAAGAACTCCCATAGAGGTTTCTAAATATCAGACATCCACCATGAGGCAATATGACTAGCTAAGGTAACGATCTAAATACAAGAGATGAATCAAGATTGTTTCTGCAACTCATAAACGTTTAATTAGTTTATACATAGAGGAATGACCACTTAGTTGGACTTTAGAAGAAAACAAAAGGAGTGAATTTAACAAAATTGAAAATCTAAAAGAAATTAAAATTAAAACAAAGGAAAGAATTATAAGCTCTGTAACTCTCCTTATGCAGGAATTAGAGACGGCAAGAAAAGAAGAGAGACAGAATGAAGMAACTTTAACAGATAGAGAACATTAAGTTTATATGTGTGTGTGTGTGCGGTAGCTGGAGCTGGAAATAGAGAAAAGAAAGAGTGCTAGAAAAAAGAAATTAAATAGAGGAGTGAGAAGGTGAAGCCGGGAAGAAGATTGAAGGAAAACGGCAGTGGAGTCCAGATGCTCTCTTGTGCTGGCAGCAAGAGAGAGAATAGTACAGAATGAAGACGATGAAACAGAGAGAAGAATGAAGAAATTAGAGGAAGAGACAGTAGCCCGACTTCCAGAAGAGAAAGAAACAAGTGGACTTAGGTGAGGACAAAAAGGAAAAGATAACATGAAGAAGAGAGAGAAGAATGAGGATAAATTTCTTTTATTTTTCTTTTTTCTTCTTCTTTTTATTTTCTTCTTTTTTATAATTATTTTATTATCATTACTTTTGAATAATGAATAAGTAAAAGATATGGTGGGGTCAAATTTGACCAATTTAACTAATTAATAAAATGAATGAAAAGAAATGAAAAAAATCTAATTATCAATACTAATTAGTTCTAGGATTTTATTTTCCATCCAATAAAATCTTGTTGTCCAAATTCTCTCAAACTAACAAACCAAACTACAATTCATTTATTTACGGTGATTAATAATTATATACATATATATAATTCTTAGAAATTTAAGAATATTCCTTGTATGACATTGATTAATCTCTATCTTCCTTAATTAAATTCTCTTTGAATTTATCGGCTATCTTCCGATCTTGGTGTTGGTTTTGGTATTAGAGCCATGAGATGGCATATGGTCGTCTTACTGAGATTGTTCAGATGTTGGTAGATCTAATTTTATCTGGTGAGTATTTTTTTGCATAAAATCGCTATAGGGTAAGCCGAGGAAGACAAAAGACCCCGCCAGCGCGACAGCAAGTTGGTAGCCAGATTTGATTCCGATCTATCTAGAAATACCTAAAAATGGAGAATCTCTTTAAGAGATCTATTTCATCAGGTGGTTTTGTGTCCAGATCTACTATTGAAGATCACAAGATGATGATAAATTCTGAAGAATTAATTATTGAAGATTTTGAAAAATTAATTGATAATTGGACTATTCCAAAAATATCTAAAGATCATGTTTATAAATCTGCTTTCAATCTTTTTAAATTTGATTATATTATAAAAACCAAAGAACAAGATATTCAATTGTCAAAACCTTTTGAATCTCTTTATCTTCTTTCTTCTAAATCCCTAGAAAAACACCAATCTAGGAATTACAAGTACCTTCACATAGGACTTGTCTAGATTGGTATTAAACCTCTCACAAAAGAGGATCTAAATACCTCAATCTTAACTGTTCTTAGGGACACTAATTTCTAAATTTTGATGATTCCTTATTAAGTTCAATCGAGTCTAGTCTATGTACTGGTACGATTACTTTTGATTGTTATCCAAATTTCATAGTGTCTTTAGATGATCCTAATATTCTGAAATCTCTTGTCCTTCAGATCAAGACCCATAACTATCAAATGCTAGAAAGATCCATTCCTATAGCTTTGATGTATYAGATCCATCTGCCTTTGCAACAAAGGCCAGATGCCAGAGCAAGAAAGGTGAAACCCTTGTGCTCCAAACAGATCTCTCTCGATCTAATTTAGTAATTCCAAAATCCATCCAGTGGAAGGATATCCAACTTCCAGATGAATGGATATTAGAAGGAGCAACTCCTCCTACGAATTTAGTTCAATCMCCTCCAAACACTGAAATTAGGAATATCAACCAGTTTTTAGATGGTTCTGTAAGACTGAGTTTTCATAGAAAAATTCCAAGTAAAAGATTTTCAGATCATTGTTCTRAAACCCAGACCATAGATCTAGGAAGGATTTCCCAAATCCCATCGRTCATAGATCACCCTAGGAAAGCTGCTTCCTTAGCATATCTTCTCAGGTATTCCACATCAAATATACTTATAACCTCTAGAACTTGCTTTCACAAAGCTGATTATTCTTCTGAAATTCCTAAACCAATTTATTCTAATTCCTCTTMTGGCAGTGAACCTACTAGTCCTTCATTCTCTGCTATAACTGAAAATACCCAACATGAATTAAATATGATTTCAAAAGATTTTCAATTAGATAAAAATGTTACATAATGATTTTTATTCAAATGATAATTCTGATAAAAGAAATTGGTTCTTTCAAAAATTCCTTTYTGAAAGAAAACAAATCCAAGAAAAATATTATGATTTTGTAATTTCTAACAAATTACATATCTTATTTTTTGATTGGTTTGAAATTTACTATATTATTCAAAATAAACTTAAATATCCTTTTTCATCTATTCAACCTATTGCAACTCCATCATAGAAAATCCCCGAGGGGCAATCACTTTCTGCTTCTCATAAAATCCAAGCAAATCGTCCACCCCTTTATGGTCTAAAAATAGATCATCTAGGAAAATATGGAGAAGCTTTTCCTTACAAAACTCCAGCCAATGATATTCTTCAAAACACGAAAAATACCATCAGTCAAAATAATTTTACAAATACACATTTGAATACCATAGGAAAGCAACTTGATAGGATTGAAAAATCTCTACCAATGATTTCTGAAAAATCTCTTATCTTTGAAAAAACTTCTTCAAACGAAGAAAAGAAATTGAGTCGTATAGACTTATCCTCTGCTTCTAGTAAAATCATTCCAGATTCTRCTTCTGAATCCAATAAGATTAATGTCTTAGAAGAAAATTCTTTTTCTTCAGACACTGATCAAACATTAGAACAATTCAAACCCATATCCACATCAATTCCCAGCATCAATCCCATGACTTGGCAATTAACTATCATTCCTGTTCCAAATTCCCCTACTACTCYGGATATTGCGGTAGCAAAACCCATATCTCAATACCGTTTCAATGCCTCATATGTCTATGACTGAAACATAGATAATCTATCTGATTATCAAATTATTAGTTTTCTGTAGCAAACGACAATGGCAGCAAATGCCTATAAAATCTAGATAGGAACTGMGGATAGAGTTATAACTGAGCTCTTTATCGCCGRCTTCTCTAGCCAATTAAAAGGTTGGTGGGATTACTATCTCACTTCTCAATAGCAGCAAGATATACTTATTGTTGTTAAGACMGATGAAGCTGGTAACTTCATCGTAGAYGCCAATGGCCAAYCTATTTCAGATGCCGTATCAACCCTGATCCTTTCTATCTCCCTCCATTTCATTGGAGATCCATCACATCTAAAAGATAAAAATGCGGAATTATTATCCAATCTTAGATGCTGAAAACTTGGTGAATTCCAATATTACAAAAATACTTTCTTAACTAGGCTTATGCTTAGGGAAGATTCCAATCAATCCTTTTGGAAAGCAAAATTCCTTGCAAGTCTACCTCATCTCTTAGGAGAACGAGTTAGAAACAAACTCCACGAAGAAACAAATAGTAAAATCATTCCTTATCACCAGTTCACCTTTGGAGAACTGATAAGTYAAATTAATAAAGAAGGTCTGAAATTATATCAAGATATTAGGCTTCAACAAACCCTTAAAAGGGAACTCAAATAGTCTAAAAAGTAGTTATGTGACTTCTACAGATAGTTTGAGAAACTTCTTGAAAAATCATCTCACTGCAATGGCAATTGTAGTAAACCGTCTTCGTCTAGATCCCATAAGAATCCCTATCATAAAAAATATAAGAAATATTCAAAACAAGTTGATGAATTCTATAAAAAAACCTTCTAAAAAACATTCTAAAAATCCTCTTATAATAAGAAACCTAAATAGAATAAAACTCCTTTAAATTTAAAAGATGTCACATGTTATAAATGTCACAGAAAAGGACACTATTCTAAATACTGTAAATTTTATAAAAAGTTAAATGAACTTCATTTAGATCTAGAAATTTATGAAAAAATTGCAAATATTCTTGTTGATTCAAATTCTRATTCCTTTTCTACTAAATCCTCATGTTATGAAGAAGCCCTCCAAATTGATGAAATTCACACTTCATCATCTTCTAAGATTTTTGATTCTTCTAAATATTCTGTAAATGTTCTTATTAAAGAACAACAAACTCTTTTAGAAAATGTTAAATATATTTCTGATACTATTTTACAAAAACAATATTTAGAAAAAATTTTGAGTTCAATTTCTGATGAAAAACCTCTTGAAAAACCTTCTATTTTACCGTCTATTTCTAGAAATACTTATGATTTAACAAAAATTCTTAAAAAATCTAAAAAAGAATCCTCTGTTTCAATTTCTATCCTCCAACAGGAAATTAAAATCATTAAACAAGAGATAAAAGATTTAAAAGAAAAATAAAAGCAGGATTCTRCTGTTATTCAAATACTTCTTTCAAAACAAAATGAAAATTCTTCATCTGATTCTGAAAATGATGAACCATCGGAGCTTCCAAGCCAAATAGAAAACATTAATAAAATTCCTCCTGATTTCTTATTTGTCCTTAGAGAAATTAAGAAAATTAAATCCCTTGTTACTGAAATTCCTTGTTTGYATATTGCTGATCCCTCTTTGTTTAAAATTGTTGAAACTGATGCCTCTAAAATTGGTTATGGTGGAATCCTTTAACAATTATTAAATGGGAAAGAATCCATTGTCCGATTTACTTCTAGACACTGGAATGAAAGCCAAAAATCATATTCAACTATTAAAAAAGAAATCTTGAGCATTGTCATGTGCATTCAAAAATTTTAACATGATTTATTAAACCAAAAATTTTTATTACGTATAGATTGTAAATCAGCAAAAGAAGTTTTACAAAAAGATGTTCAAAATCTTGCATCAAAACAAATTTTTGCCAGATGGCAAGCTATATTAATTATATTTGATTTTGATATTGAATTTATCAAAGGAGATACAAATTCCATTCTTTATTTTCTCACATGAGAATTTTTACGAAATTCCACTCAAAAAATTGAGAGAAACATCTCAGCGTGAGGGAGCGACCACAAAAACCCCACAAAATACCTCTAAAATGCCCATTGTTCCAAGAAAATCTTGGTATGAAATTTGTGAAGAAGAAGAGAAAAAGCCTCAAAATTTTGGTCAACAATCAGAGTCAATTCCAAGCATTCCATCGCAGGCATTGATGGAAACACTTGTAAATTCCAAGGAATTCCAAGAGCTACTCTCCAAATTCCACGTGAGCTCTTCTAACAAAGGCCAGGTAGTAGTCCCTGCTAAGAGTCAACAAATTCAATCCAGAGGTAA
>MEJB01000031.1:2030869-2053036 GCA_001752375.1 Rhazya stricta
ACCCCTTGAGCAACCGCCGAACAAAAGACCCCGTGGGGTCTTGACCGACTGTTCGCCGTCGATTTGAGTCGTGCATATGAGTGTGGATTAAGGCGTTCCGAAGGACGCTCACAAACTGTAGATGACTGCTACCACTAACTTTACGACCCGGCTCTCCGCTACCGCCGTTCCTCCCCGAATCGACCCGCAGCTCGTTGTCGTAGGCTCGCTACCGTTCTGCACGTGTCTAATACCAGTTCTTCTGTGTCTAGCCTGCCCGAACGCGACGAGCTCCGCCGGACTGACGGCAGGAAGAGCGATACGCGATCTCTTGTAACTCCCGTCTCTTCTTCATTTCTCTTCTACCTTACCGTTTAGACCTACTCGCTGTTGCTACCCTCCGTTCTTCTTTCCGACGACGTCGCCGTCCTAAGTCTCCGCCGTCCGTCCTCGCGCACCTAGACTCCCGAAGTCGCGTCTCAACTGAAGCTTGGCGCTAACTAGCGGTTCGCCGCTCGATCGTCCTAGCTCCGTCTCCTTCTTATCTAGACCCATTAACCATTTTGACGGCGTAACTCAAGCGCAGGTAAAACAATCAAGTTACAACCGCTCGTCTGAGGCTTTAGACCGAGCCCGACCGAGGTTCGTAGCACGTCGACCGAATATGTACGAGCTCCGTCCCCGTAGGAAGCTCGACGCGCAGCACCCTCGCCTAGCCTCATACCGTCGCCTAGATCATGCCACTCGCCTGCGACCGACTAGTGTGCCGTCTCTGCGTCGTGCGCCGGGAAGTTTCACAGCTGTCACCCTATTTTCCTTCTCTTTATCCCTCGTCTCCGTCTTCTCTCCTTTCCTTTGTGCGCCATGCAGGCCCGTCATTTCCTTTCTTGCCATTGCGCCCATCGCCAAAGCGAACCGCTCAGCCCACCGTCCCGCCGCGTACTCTTCTTCGTCTTCGTGAGGTATCCCACAACAAAAAAAAAAAAAAAAAAAAAATTGGAACTCGCGCGATCGTTTAGAAAAAGTCCGGGAAGGATAAGTATTAAGTTAGCGTTTACGCGAAGTTTAATGTTAAATCGCCAAAGCCAAACGCCCAATCAAAAAGCTACTTTTCGTTATGACGGGTTGTTTCAGTTGGAGGATTAGGTGTTTTGGCGGCGCCCGACGCCCAGAAGCCCAGGACTGTTGCGCGCCGACCGCTTGAGCGCACACCCGAGAATCCATTACCATTCCCGAGGCACTTGGACTTTGTGAGTTTAAAAGGTTAAAACATTAATATTTGATATTGAAATTTGTGATCTATGAAATTATATCCTAAAGTAAAGTTGTGGGAGAATATAGATTAGGTAATACCCGAGCTAAGGAGTATAAATTGTACTCTTAAAAGACGTGATAATTGGTAATGTGGGGACTAAGTATTGATTAATAATTGACAAATGACATTGTTGAAATAAACACTAAATATTTAAGTTGGGACAGTYGTACTAAATGGACTTTCCTTCTATAGTCAAAATTAGGTCCTTTYGAGTGCCTTAACATTGAGAACGGTCGAAGGATTTCATTTYGCGATTTAAATAAGAAACCTTTAATGTAAAGGACGACGGGTAAGTAAACTCTCACATACTTATTAACGTATATGTGCTGTTGTTATTGAATCTGAGTTCTATGTAAGTAAATTTTCACATTCTCATTAATGCATATGTATTGTTATTATAATTAAATAGCTCTTAGGTGAATTGAATGTGTATTGAATCTGAGTGCTATGTGAGTAAATTCTCACATTCTCATTAACGCATATGTATTGTTGTTATAATTAAATTGCTCTTAGGTAAATTGAATGTGTATTGAMTATGAGTTCTATGTAAGTAAATTCTCACATTCTCATCAACGTATATGTGTTGTTGTTATAATTAAATTGCTCTTAGGTGAACTGAATGTGTATTGAATCTGAGTTCCATGTAAGTAAATTCTCTCATTGTCATTGACATATATGTGTTGTGTGTTATGTGGTGGTGGTATGGGATTGTGTTGTGAGATGTGTTAATTGTGTGGAATAATTTGTAAGTGTTTTATATCTTGTACCCCTTTTTATGTCGGATGGTATGTTAAATATAGTTGTATGCATTTCATATCATAGGCATGTAGTTAGTGTTCTACATCATTCSTGGATGAGCCAGTCATACATTTAGAAAGTGAATGGTTTAAGAAATGAAATTTTGAAAGGGAATGTCTTTTATAAATTATAATGTATTCAGGAAAATGTTAAAGTTTTTGGAAAGGAGTGTAAACCTAGACATGAAAGAGTGGGAAATAGAGCGCGAGGGACCGACGCACTCGACCCTACCCTCGGGGATGGTAGGTAATGATTCACCTCGGARAGATGAAGAGATGAAAGAATGTTAACCGCTCTGCGATAYTACCGATAGGAATGTAATTGGATTCTAAATAAGAATGGCCCACTGAAAGCCTAATGGCTAGGCATTACACTCAATGAGCTCATGAATGTAATGAAATGAAAGGTTTTTGCAAAGTCTTTGCATTTTGAAAGGAAAGATTTTATGGAAAGGTTATACAAGAAAATGATTTGAAAGTTTTCATTGAGAAAGTGAGATTTTATAATTCATGACATGTAGGTCATGTTCATGCATTCATGCATGAGATTTACTTACTGAGCTTTATAGCTCATTCCATTTCTCTCATTTTGCATTTYAGGTGAAGTGTAGCCAGATAGTGCGAGGAGGTCGCTTGTAGGCAAATCATGATACCCTGAAGTTAATGTAAATGAATGTTATGKATTAAGATGATTGTTGACTAGAATGGTTTTTGTTTATTATTAAGTATTTCTTATTTGGTTTGAATTTTTTTGGGTTCTGCAAATTCGTGTCAATGAGTAAATAGTGACATTCTCGGGTTAGGATAAAGTTTCTTAATGTGGGGGCATTACATAATGAAAAGGTGACAGCATTGGCAATTCTAAGAAATGAGTTTGAAGAGTTTCTGCCAACAAATCAACACAAATCCTTTGCATTTAATGAAGAATTTGAGTGAGAASGACATAAAGAAGGTTGTTTGTGTTGACTTCCCAAAGTTACCCAAAATARCCAAACAGGGGAAAAGTATCGAGGACCACACTACCCAAAATGTACACTACAAGACTGATGCATGTTGAGTGAGCACTGAACTGTCAGATAGGAATGCTATAGCAGTTGCCAACCCAACAACATTTCCAGGTCTATATAAGGAACAGAACTTCAAGAAGAGATGAGAGTTATATTTTAAATTTTTAGATTAGTTTCTTAGATTATAGAATAGGGTTCTCTTCGACAGAAGGAACCACCTTAGCCAAGCTTCAATTCAGTTGTAGTTAGGGCGAAGAAAAGGGATGGAAGTTACCTATCTCATAGTGTAACTATTTATCATTTCTATTCAATAGCTTTCGTACGTTTTAAATGCAAGTAGTTCTTAGTTATGGCAAAACAATGAMGGTTATTTTGAGTAATGAATTTCACATTTTTCTAGATCGCTATGCTTTCATCAGTTCATTTAAGGGTAGAAGGCTTGATAAAGATAACTGCCCAAGATTAGGATTGCTTAAGCTTATATCAAGTRCAAATCTTTGAAATGTTAAGAAATCCGATTGAAGTTTAGGAAGTGTAAACTCAACCTAATCACTTTTGGACTTGATATTAACATAGAAATTAACTAAGCATCATGGACATAAATCATATGGTTCATGTACTGAGTGAAATCTGCAAAAGAGTTACTAAGGGTTAAAAAATCTATAAGCCTTCAGCAACTTATTGCTACAGCATTCTARTACCTGGTCGGGAAAAGGACGCTTATTTCACCAGCKAATGATTCTATAGCATTATGGAAATTATTAGGAAGATTATAGTAGAAATATGGTTTTGTCTCCTCACATCTCCTACATTCGCACTTAGAATGGCTTCATGTAAGACATTACATGAAACTGCTCATTGGTGCTAGAGCATCCAAAAGTAACTCTAACCTCTCACTAACTGCAACTAACTTTTTACAACATGCTATCTTACTTTTATTTACATTTACCTGAGTCATTCTACATTCATTTACTCACTTTATTCATTTACTTTTAATCATCCCATTTACTATCCCCTTTGTTGCTACAATAATATTATCACCTTTACATAAAGTTTACATAATTTTTTCTTTCATTTAACTATCCTTGTGGGATTGACACTCTACTCATTCTTAATATCTTTGGGCCACATATACTTGCACATGTGTCAAAATAATCACGGATAGACTAGATCCCAACATATTGCCTTTGAGATTAGCTGGTAAGACCTCTAACACGTTGATTATGTCATCGGCTCAGTTTGTCATCCTATCTACTGACATCGTTTTTAGACCCAATACACTTTTAGGTTGGCAGCGTTGATAAGCCTTCTTCCTGTGGGCTCTCCTTTTTCCTGTGTTGGTCAATGTCCTAGGGATCCTCCCAGAAGAACTTTCATCTTCTTGTCCAATGATAAGTGTCARTTAGTAACTACCCGACTGAAAGTTAACAAGTTACCTTCCTTGGTAAGAAGCGTCAAATGCCTAAAAGCTAATGGCTGATTGTTGGCATTGGTTTKAGAAGCTTTATTCTTGTAAAAGACATTCTTCTTATACTTTTGTGGCCTATTGAAAATTCTATCATTGACAATAGGCAGATTCAACATTTTTTATTTTGACTTACTACCTACTGACAAATCCTTATTTATGGTCAAGTGGTTTGTGTGCTGCAACTGACTGTTTAGTTGCCCTAGTGAGCCTTCTATCTTCATCACATGATGTCAGTTCGAGGGACAATGCTTGTTTCACCTTCCACTGCATTTGAGGTTTAGTCGTCTATCCTTGAGTCAAGACCMTGCTAGCCTTTGTTGTTGGAATGGAATTACTATCCACTAGAGACTTCTGCATCTTCTGTTGGCAAACATGAATGGGCTATCCTAAATGGCCTCGGCATTACGGGACACGATGCAAATGCTAGTACCATGAGTGAAAGTATCGTGCTACTTACAGTGGTCCTTGCCCCTTAATGAGTACATAATTTGTACCACTTTAGGATCTCATTTCTAAATAATATCCCACTGATTTGTTCATTTCATAGTTTTAATTAGGATAATTTAGCATAAAAAGCATATATTCCTTGCGGTAGCAAGGCAATCTAATTTTTATAACATCATTTCAGTTATTATCTAAATCCTATTTAAAGTTGTGTAGAAAAATTGCATTTGAAGAAAAAAGAGAAAAAGGCCAAGAAGTTATGGATCGTAGGTAAGCTGCAACATAGATGCTCAAGATAATGCTACAGCATTTATAGGCAAGAGCAGGCAGTACAATGAGCAAGTTGCAAATTGGAGGCTGCGATTATACTATTCATGGATGGTAATTTGAGAGAAAGTAGGAGGAATTTGGCATAAAAAACTGCAAGAGACTTGGGATGCAAGAAAGAAATCAAATATATTCATAAGATAATGTCAACTTACATACAGTTTCAAGTGGTGGCCACATGGCAAGCCATGCTTAGACCTTTTGTTCCACTATGGTTGGGCAATAATTTAAAAACTTCTCATTAGTCTAAGAAGCCGCTTGAATGCCACATGTAGAGCCTTTGTTGTACCAAGAAATCCACTTCTTTTGATTGGCCATAACTTGCAAGAATCAACAACTATAATAGGATTTGAAGTGGAGAAGTTGGTCGGCTTTTGAGTGTTCTTTGCCAAGTTAGAAGGCTCTTCACCAATTTCATCAGATAAATCCTTCTTGGGAGTTGGAAAACTTGTAGAAGAACTCTAGCCACCATTAGAGAAGATATTAGAAGCAAGTCATCAGCAAGTGAAGTAGCTGATTAAGTGAAGAAAAAGCCAATGCGATAATTTAGACTGAACTGAYAGTGGTTGCTGCAGCATCAGAAACTGCCAAGGCATGCATCCATTCTCAGGATTCTATTATTTTTAATACATTTCTCTTACATTCTATTTGTATTAAACGTATCTCTATATATATAACATAATGCTTATTGCAAGATTGTGTTTTAATTCTTTGATCATGAGCTAATTTACTTTAGTTAAGGTTTTGGTGAATTCGAGTATGATTATATGCTAAATTTGATACTTGTATGTTTAAGCTAATTTACAGTTACTTAAGTGATTCAATTCCTGTGGGAAATCGTTCCTCTAAGCTAGGCTTGAGAACATAGGATAGAATGTTAACTCTAGTGGAAAGACTTGGATGAAGTGAGTGGTTTGAAWGAATGTTGTAGCATCAAGCTACAATCTCCAATGCATTGTGATAAAGTGTATTTATAAACAAGGTTCGTCATGAGAGTGTTGAGAGCAATACCCCTCGAACCTAGAGCTTTAGTMGCTGTAGTAAGGCCAATAACATTGCTTGAGTYAGATAGGGAAGAGCACAACAAAGACCAAGTASTGTTTGAACTTGTAAGCAATGTTGTAGCATTTCTATAGCTCATTGTTATGCCCAAACCAATTCTGTACGTCCTTAGGATTGTTGTTGCGAGTGTAACTTCTTTTCAAGGGAGTGCAGTTAGGTTTTGAACTAATCTTATATGAGCCTAACACCATATTAGGGGAAACATAAGACTTGAGCGCCAAATAGCTATGGAACTTTGAACAAATTRGGGTACTTACAAGGAGCTTTCTGGAAGGAAAAGAAGACCAACAGATTGAAGATTGATTGACCTTATTGTGTCAATGAGGTATATTTCTATCACAGTCTTCAATTAGGATTGTTTTTATTCAAATAAYGTTGAACTAAATCTTTTGTTCTAAGATCATGATGTGACATATTCGATTCTATGTTATCAAATTAGACATTTTTCATTATTGGTATTTCTTTATTTATTGCAGCCTTGTTATTGTTTTTAATGTTTGATTGTATGATAGGCCATCTCTCAATTTTTTCAAATATTGCTTGAGACTATTTGAGATAACACCTTTGCGATTAGGTTAAATAGCAAGTGTCATAAACTACATGTGAAATAGACATATACTTACATGATTCRTGAAATTGTTAAGGACCATACGTTTAATGAATTTTTCTAGGTTAAATAGAGCATAAACATAGAGCTTAATTACTAAAGAGAATATTTTCTTGAGAAAGTATAACTAATATTCATAGGTTTGGTTGGTTAATACTTGAAGCACTGATTTGGAAACGTCGGTTAGATAACATATTTGAAGAATAGGTGAAATCATGTGTCTTAAACCTTTTATCTATTGATATTCCTTCCATATCATTCTGTGTGATCAGCTAAGGTTAATTAAGGTTTCTTAGTTAACTTTCATATCAATTAATCATTTGGGTAGATAAGTTTTAGGATTATAAGTGGATTGTAATCAGGATTTAATTCTCAGTGAGACTGATATCTTCCTATATTACTTGGTACGACCTAATATACTTGCTAGGATTATCTATATAAAGTTTTGGCACCGTTGCTGGAGAATTAACATCTATATTAAGTTTTTGCTTAAATTCGGCAATTTTAGTTTTCTTTATTTTTTTCTATTTTCTGTTCTTTCAGTGTATTTTCCTTTATATTCTTATTAAATTACTATGATATCATCTTGAAATCGCTTGCAAGAACAACACTACGGAGCCAAAAGTAAGAAAGGTGAAAGAAGTTAGTAAGATGGCTGGAATTCATCTTGTTATTTTGTAATACCCGAGATTTCTTTTTATGGATTTTGTTTGATCGTGTGAATTTGCATGGCAACWAAGGTTGGATAATGTTCTATGTGGTTATTGTTTAATTGTATGTTAATAAGTGCGAAATTATCGTATTTGTTGGATTAGTTACCTTGGTTGGTTAGAGGCTCAACTTGTTGGGCTTATTCACTGTTCTRTCGAAAACTATATTTTTATCGAAGGAAAAGTCCGTTGAATTTAATTTAAGAATTTGGGTTAATTATGGATGGGAAGGCCCGAAGGATTTAGGTTACGGCCCAAGTGAAAAAAAAAAAAAACTATTTAATTAAGCCTATTGTTTCATTCTCCTTTCCCGAAAACCCTAATCCCACGTAAGGCGCCACCGCCGCTTGTGCTGTTTGCTCCCTCTGATAACCCTGACTTGACGCTGCTTGTGTGGTCTTTCCTTGCTCCTTCTCCCTTTTCTCCCTCTCTGCTGCCCCTTTCTCCCCACTGCTGCACTTGAATGGCCGGCTGCTCAACGTCGGCTGTTCTCCTCTCCCTTTCTCTTTTCTCGCGCTTCTCCGCACTGCTGACGGCTTGAAGTTGGTCGCTGCTCGTCACTGCTTGCGATCGACAGGCTGCTCGTCGTGCACCGGAGTCCCTCACCAGTTTTGAACCAAATTTCATCAGCCGATTCATACCAGCCACCAGATTTCCCTTTTGGAGGCTGCTACGTGATGCCGCCACCCATCCCACGCTGCTGCTGCTCGACCAGAACAAGATGGAATGCTTGGTCTCACCGGGAGCTAACCACGTGCGTCTTGTTGCCGGACTCCACTGCAGATAGCGACATCGATCGGGTTGCTCCCTTCGAAACGCCAAGCGACCGATCCAGACCAGAAGCAGAGGTTCTGGAAAGCGATTACTGTGTGATCTTCCTCGCATGCTGTCACCATTGTTGCTACTGCGAGTTGCTGCTACCTGTTGCATGCACTACCCGTCGCTAGGAGCAGGGACTTGCGAAGGCAACGGTCATCTTCTTCAAAGATGTTCAGTGAGTAAGGCTGAGAGGTTGCTGCCAGTGGTCAATTGATTAGCCGGTCAGTCGAGTTTTCGACCAAGAACAAGGGAGAGCAACAGGGACAGGCACTCAGGGCCAGCGCCAGTGCCAGCAGGTGCCCAGGCCCCCAGCAAGTGCCCAAGCGCCCAGATGCCTAACGCTCGACGCCCCGATGCCCAGGCACCTAGATGGTCGAGAACCCAATACCACTCCCGCACTCTTGGACTTTGCGAACTTAAAAGATAAAAATATTATTAATTAATATTAAAATTTATGACCTATGAAATTATATCCTAAAGTAAAATTGTGGAGAACATAGATTAAGTTTAATACCTGAGCTAAGGAGTTGAAATTGTACCCTTAAAAGACGTGATAATTGRTAATGTGGGAACTAAGTATGGATTAATAATTGGCAAAAGATACTGTTGGAATAAACTCTGAATATCTAAGTTGGGACAATCGCACTGAATAGACTTTCATTCTGTGATCAAAATTAGGTCGTTTCGAGCCTTAACGTTGAAAACAGTCAAGGGATTTTACTTTGCAATTCAAATAAGAAACCTTTAACGTAAAGGACTCCGAATAAGTAAACTCTTTCATTCTCATTGACATATATGTGTTGTGTGTTATGTGGTGGCGGTATGGGATTGTGTTGTGAGATGTGTTAATTATGTGGAATGATTTGTATGTATTTCATATCTTGTACTCCTTTTTRTGTCAGATGGTATATTAAATACAGTTGTATGCATTTCATGTTATGAGCATGTAGTTAGTGTTCTACATCATTCCTRGCATGATCCAGTCATACATTTAGAAAGTGAATGGTTTAGGAAATGAAATTTTGAAAGGGAATRTGTTTTATAAATTGTAACATGTTCAGGAAAATGTTAAAGTTTTTCCCAAAAAGGAGTGTAAACCTAGCSAAGAAGGATGTGAGTGAAAARGGAGCGTGGGGTACCGGCGCACCCGACCCTGCCCTCGGGGAGAGTAGGTAATGATTCACCTCAAGGAGGTGAAGAGATGAAAGAATGTTAACCGCTCTGCGGTACTACCGATAGGAATGTAATCGAGTTCCAAATAAGAATGGCCCACTGCAAGCTAATGGCTAGGCATTACACTCAGTGAGCTCACGAAAGTAATGGAATGAAAGGTTTTTACAAAGTTCTTGCATTTTGAAAGGAAAGATTTTATAGAAAGGTCATACAAGAAAATGATTTGAAAGTTTTCATTGAGAAAGTGAGATTTTATAATTCATGACATGTAGGGCATGTTCATGCATTCATGCATGAGATTTACTTACTGGGCTTTATAGCTCATTCCATTTCTCTCATTTTGCATTTCAAGTGAAGTGTAGCCTGATGGTGTGAGGAGGTCGCTTGTGGGCAAACCAAGATACCCTGAAGTTATTTTAAATGAATGTTATGGATTAAGATRGTTGTTGATTAGAAAGGYTTTTGCTTATCATTAWGTATTTCTTTTTGGTTTAAATTCTTTTGGATTTCTGCAAATTCATGTCAGTGAGTAAATGGTAACATTCCCGGGTTAGGATAAGGGTCCTATTCTGGGGGTGTTACATATTCCATCCTAAATACCTGTAAATTCTAGAGTAAAAGTTTAATTTTCAATTATTTTGATTTACTTTTTTTGTTTTGTTAGGGGGGAGGGGGAAAGTAGGTGTGGTTTGTGAAAATTAACAAGGAGAATTTGTTAATTTTGAAGAAGGCTACAAGCAATAGTGAGAAATCTATGAGAAAGTGAATTGATTACTGAACAACTGTGGTAGATCCAATTTGGTTCATTCACAATTATAAATTTCTTTACCACTRAAGATTGATCACTTGGTTCATCTTGTAAAAAAGAAACCAATAATCCTAACCAACAAAGTTGATTATCTCTGAATTTTATTATTTGTTATATTTAAATGTGAAAATTACTTTATTTTTCCTAATCAATGACATCCAACTTAATTTATGTAACTAACTAGTTTAGCATTAAGAAAACTAATCTGCATGGAGTTCAAAATAATATAGCTTTGAAAAACAATGACTAGACAAAGCATGGTCAGTTTTTTTGGTTATGATGTAAGTCACCACTGAAAGCAAGTAGTATTCTAGAATCCCAGGACCATCAATTACAAGTTGGTCTAGTGGTTGGTGTTAGTACATTATTCAATTTGTGAAGTCAAAGTCCAAAGTTTACACATCATATTAATCAATTTTTGGTGCTGTCTCTGTCCTAATCTTCTTTTCTTTTGACTACTTTATCATCTCTTTTTTGCCTATCAGTTCAAACTACTTTTGCAAAATAGTTATTTCCRGCACCAATAGTTACATAATTTACTTCTAGGAAGCATAATTCTGTCCAACCCTCAAACCTTAGTCCACCGAAGAGAAAATTAGAAAGACATAATTTAATACAAATGCATTGACACAACTTGGAAGATTTCGAATTTAGAGAGAGGTAAGCTATAAGGATATTAATATGCTTGAAGAGTCAAAATGTGCTTCCACTCTYTGAGGAAAAAGACCCTAGTTTCTTAAGCTAGGTAGAGAATTCCATACTTTAGTTATCAACTTTACTTCTACTCTCCCTAGAGTATGCTAAAGTAGCTCATGCATTACACTATTAAACTTTCATTTTCCTTTACTTTTTCCGGCTGCAAGAGAGTATATTCCCCCCGAAAGGAAGGTATTATTGCAAGTGAAGCAAAAAATGCTTTCTGCAAGAATGGCTCACTTCAGTCTTGTCATGTTTCTATTATTCAYCTGCTTCAAATTTTGTCAATAAACTAAGATAGGCTAATAGACAGGGTAAAAGATTTGACACTCCAAGGACAATGAATAATATACTTCCAATCTCTCATGGACTGCGAGGGTCAAAATAGCTTGCAGAGGTAAATGAAAAGTCCAAGGAGCAATGAACCTCACCTCAATTGCCAGAATATGATAAGCAAAAAAAATCCCATTTAAAAGCCAYACTATGAAAAGGAACTTTTATTAAAGAGCCTAGTCAATCAATATATATATAAAAAGGCCCTCTTTTAAATAATCTTTATTAAAGGGCCATATCTATTAAATAAATTCTAAAATGTATCATTGAATGAATAAAATACTCATCTATATTAAATTATTAAATTATCTCATTCAATAGATTTCTTGAATGATCAAAATATCCTTTTGTTATCCTAATTGCCTATAACTAATCGAGAAAGGGCCAAATTTTTTTCTCTCTCTTCYTCGCGTAAATCTTAGCAAAACCCACAAGAYCTTCTTTCTTTCTTCTCCATTTCACTCATTTGAAAGCTCTGAACTAAGACTTTTCTTCCCCATTTTACTGTTGAAGACAAAAGCAAGAAGAAGCCAAACTATTTTCAAGAAAAATGTGCTCTTATCTCTATCACTATATGTAAATCGAATTTCTAAACTTGCAACCAGGATGATCTGTTTCTTCCATATACTACATTACATGAATTAAGGGCTCTCTTCTCGTCTATAAGTAAAGGTAAACAATATCTGTGATGAAATTGTTTAAGTTCGTCTATAAGCATCCATAATAGTATCCTACTRTGACAGACATTTTGTCATAGTGCCTCGCTGTGATGCTAATATTTCATATTTTTTTTTGCATTAAAGAATATCATCATTATAGAATATCTGCCACGGTAGCCTTCTGTGATGGTAAAAAYGAAATATTTCTCATCACAGTAGATCGCCGTGATAGAATGTCTGTTATAGTTGCGTGTTGTGATAATTAATATGAAATACGTCTCATCACARCATGCCACCATCATGCCACCATGATAGGCTAGGTGCTATGATGAATATCTACAATTTTTATTTTAGTTTATTCTTAGACAAAAATATTTTTCAACTGATGTAGAATTAAGAAAAGCTAAAACTGGTACAATTTCATTAAATATTTCACATCACAGCAGGCCACCTTGATACACTGGCTACCACGGTGGGCTGCTGTGATGAACAAATCAGTTTAACAATRTTTTGTAAATGCTAATCTTAGGTTGTTGAATTGCAATTATGGTTGCCTCGGATAATATATGGATATATGTTTGTTACTTTGGTGAGTTTTTTGAGAAACATGGCAGTGGTGGGTGGCTATGGAAGTATAATGGTTCAACAAATGTGGCTCCGGTTCTTATTTTGAAAAACATTACCCATGTTGAGTTATGCGAAGCAATTCGAGGGGCAATAGGGATAGATTCTTGGGTAAATGATCTAGAGATGATAAGTATGGTGCCTGAAAATTCTAACTTTTCGATACCACCAATGAAGATTGATTGTGACTACAAATTGAAATGGTATTTCTCAGTTAGTAAAGAATTTCTCTTTTTATTACTCTTTTGGAGAAAGAATTTGAGGAGATAGAAGAAGATGATGGTTTAGGAGAGAGTGAAGCACAAACATCACCTATTGCTGATGATGGCGAAGCACCTATTGCTGAAGACAGTTTGAACGAAGCATCTATACCAACAATGTTTGAGATGCAAATACATTGGGATGGTATGGGTTCAAAGTATCTTCCTGAAGATGATCGTGTGGCGAGTGGGAATATAGAGGAATTAACGATTGATTTAGGTTCAACTCCCTCTAGGCCATCATCAAGGATACTAGAATGCGAGGATTGGCAAAGAAAACAATTATTCCATAAGAAAAAAGCTTTAATATCGAGGTTATACTAGCTTGCAATGAGGTATCACTTTGAGTTTAGAGTTAAGAAGTCAAATAAGTCTATTTATATAGTTGTTTGYCTTGAGAAGAGCTGGATACTTACCATAGCCAGCACATATCCTCCATGAATGTTAACCGTCGAGATCATAGACATGCTACCTATTCACTAATCGAAACTCACATTGCCTCTAAGTTTGAAGATGCTACAAGGATTTACAAACAAAGAAACATCATCAATTATATTTGTGAAGAGTTTGGCATAACTATAACTTAYAGTAAGGCATATCCTACTAAGTATTTTTGTTATGGGCTCGTCCAAGGAACACCGGAGGATAGTTATGGCAAATTATCATCGCCACGTTTTAGAGTAAGCTAATCCTGGCATCCATTGAAACTGACAACAATATGCATTTCAGATACATTTCTTGTATTATCATATTTTATAATACGATTTTTTGTAGCAATCTCATTCATTGAAACTGACATATATTTCCAATTCAGGTACCTTTTTGTGGCACTAGGACAAAGTATTCTTGGATATCATTCAATAAGACCCGTCATTTGCGTAGATGGTACATTCATGACAAGTAGATATCGAGATACTCTACTTGTTGCCACTTGTCAAGATGCAAACAGTCAAATATATCTACTTGCATGACATTGTTGGCTTAGAGAGTGAAGCTTCGTGGACTTGGATCTTTCGTCACTTGCAGGAAATAATGGGTGATACGGAGAAACTGGCCAYTATCTCGAATCATGGAAAAAGCATTCCAAATGCATTTAGAAATGTCTACTAGTTCACACATCATAGGAATTGCATATGGCACTTAAGAAATAACTTGAAGGCTAAATTTCCAAAGGCTGATTTGTCATCATTGTTCAAAAAGACTATAGAGGTTTATCTTTAACAGATTTTGAGGACTATATGACAACACTTTGCGGTGAAAAAGATGGGTTAGAGAGTACTTAGAATTTGCTAGTTTTCATTTTTGTAGTAGAACACATTTTAGAGAGACTCGACACAATATAATGACAATAAACAATGCAGAATCTTTGAACTCCACGTTGAAAGAGGCTCAAGATTTTCTTATAGTTAGTGTGGTCAAGTACATTAGACGATTATTGCAGAAATGGTATAAGGCGGCAACAAATTGCACTAGTCATCTCACCCAACCTATGAAGTTGAAGATGCATTCGAACTATCTTGAGGCAAATGGATAGAATACAATCAGGATATCACCGGCTAAGTTTCAAGCTGTTTACAAGTTGAAATCATATGTGGTTAACTTGGAAAAACATACTTGTAGTTGCAGGCAATTTGATCTTGATAAATTTCCTTGCCTACATGCAATTACCGTTTCCAGGCAGGATGGTACAGACACATATGCTCTTTGTTCTGACTTTTATACTACTTTTTGTTAGAGAGCTGCATATTCGGAGTTTATTAACCCACTACCGAATGAGAATAAGTGGCAACTTTCCATACAAGTGGTGACAAGAGTAGTTCTTCGACCGCTAACAAAACGACCTGTTGGACACTCATCAAAACTACGAAAAAAATATAAATTGGAGAGGTACGCAGGCCCTGCAAGTGTAGTAGGTGTTCAAAAACTCGCCACGACAGTAATACTTTTACAAACCCTTTGCATAAGAACTGAAGACATTTACCCTTTATTTAGTCTTGTAAATAAATTTTGTCTTATTTCAAGTGAAGACATCTATTTACTTTGAAATGTATTGAATTTAAATTTTGATAATCACATGTTGGATGTTATGATACACATATACACCTTAAATCTAATTATGTTTAAAAAGTGATCTTATTTTTACTGAATTAGAGTTCAAACAAATATATRAGAGAAAAATATTGCTCATCATAGTAGGTCACTGCGATAGAACGTCTGTCACGARGGGGTGCTATGATGAGCATATTCTCCACAAGTTTAAAATATCATTAAAAAATAACTTTATTTACTCATTTCAAATTAAAAACTRAATTATAATTACATACTGATGATTTTTCTTAAATATTGCTCATCACAGTAGTGCTGCCGCGATATATTGTCTACCACGGCTGGCCGCTGTGATGAGAAATTGTTGCGTGAATTGGAAATTTTACTAAGCCGAATACTTTTTAAATTGATTTAGAATTAATATGGACTAAAATTAATTAAAATTTATTGAAGACATGCTCATCATAGCGTGCTACCTGATAAGTTGCCTGCTACGGTGGGCTATTGTGATGAGCATTACAGTATATATTAGCAAAATTGTTAAAGTGACAACCTTTAAAACTGAATTATAATTGGATACTAGTTGGAATAATGGACTAATTTTGATCTATGCATCTTTAGCATTGAGATATATTCTATCCCACTCTGCCCGACARTGGAAAGAGAACTAACACACAGCCCCAGATTATTACATTACCTTACTTATAGAACAATCAACTAYTATAGGAAATAAACGAAGTCTTAATCCTTGTCAAAGGTTTTATAAAAATTCGACAGAGTTTCCTCTGTAATTTCAATAACTACCTCTGCATACATTCAAAAAGTTCTCAACATTTTCAAACATCCATTCACAACATACACTCCAACCCAAATAAACATCCAACGTAAAGAGTAGTGTGCTCTAACAAATCTTTTACCAACCCACAATTATCCAAACTGAAATTTGAAGAACCCAAAAAAATTTAAAACACAATTAGTTAAACCAAATAAGAAATATCCTAATGATAAGCAAAAATTATTCCAGACAATTAACTATCTATCTTATTCAATAAAATTTATTTAAAATATGCTTCAGGGTATCTTGGTTTGCACAAGCAACCTCCTCGCACCATCTAGCTACACWTCATCTGAAATGCAAAATGAGAGAAATGGAATGAGTTAAAAAGCCCAGTAACCAAATCTCATGCATGAATRCATGAATATACCCTACATGTAATGAATTATAAAACCTCACCTTTTCAATGAAAACTTTCTAAATATTTCCATTTCATAACCTTCTTATAAAATCCTTTCTTTCAAAATGTACAACTTGTAAATACCTTTCATTTCATTACATTCGTGAGCTCACTAAGTGTATTTGTTTTTTTGAAACCTGATTACATTTCTACCGATAGAACCACAAAACGATTAACATTCCTTTACTTTTCCTTTCATCTCTTCACCTCCAAGAGGTGAATCATTACATTTCCCTACCCTCCCAGAGGGTCGGTTCAGGTACGCCTGTCCCCCATGCCCCATTTCCCACTCACATCTTTCATGGCTAGGTTTGCATTCCTTTCCAAAAACTTTAGCATTTTTCTGAACATGTTACAATTTATAAAATACATTCCCTTTCAAAATTTCATTTCCTAAACCATTCACTTTCTAAATGTATGAATGGCTCATGCCAGGAATGATGTAGAACACTAAATACATGCCCATGACATGAAATGCATACAACTGTAATTAACATGCCATTTGACATAATAATCGTACAAGATATGAAACACGTAAAAACATTTCACACAATCAACACATTTCATAACATAATCCCATACCACCACCACATAATACACAACAAAAGAAATAGATGGGTATGGGGGTTTACTGGCATAAAATCCATATACAACACATTAAACTACTTAAAGGAATTCAGATACGTCAATTCACATGCGTTAATGAAATGTGAGAATTTACTTACATAGAACTTAGATTCAATACACATTCAATTCACATATCAATTTAGTTATAACAACAATACATATGTGTTAATGAGAATGTGAGAATTTACTTGCATAGAACTCAAATTCAATATACATTCAATTCACCCAAGAGCAATTTAATTATAACCACAACACATATACGTTAATGAGAATGTAAGAATTTACTTACCTAGAGTCCTTTACGTTACAGGGTTCTTATTTAAATTGCAAAGTGAAATCCTTCGACCGTTCTCAATGTTAAGGCACTCAAAATGACCTAATTTTGATTACAGAAGGAAAGTCCATTTACTACGACTGTTCCAACTTAGATATTCAGTGTTTATTCCGATAATGTCATTTGCCAATTATTAATCCATACTTAGTTCCCACATTATCAATTATCACGTCTTTTTAAGGTACAATTTTAAACTCCTTAGCTCGGGTATTAAATAATCTATGTTCTCCCAAAATTTTACTTTAGGATATAATTTCATAGGTCATAAATTTCAATATCAATTAATAATGTTTTCACCTTTTAAGTCCACAAAATCCAAGTGTCGTGGAAAAAGGCATTRCGTCCCAAGCGTGCGCTCAAGCAGCGCGCACACAACAACCCTGGTCGCCTAGGCGTTTGGGCATCTGGGCCCCTGGGCCCCTGGGCGCTAGGTGTCTGGTGCCTAGGCGCTCTCTGCTTTGGAAGCCAGCACACAGACCTTCGATCTTGTAGGAGGTTGAAATCTACTAATGATAGTGATTAGATCTGGGCAGAGCRACGGCCGGGAAGGAGCTGCCAGCCGTGCGGCAGAGCATCCAAGCAGCAGCAAGGGTTCTAGATCTAGTCAACGAAGAAATAGATCCAGACGGGCTCTACTACGTCTAACGGTCGAGCACTGTCCTTCCTTTATCCTGGCGAAACCGTTGAGCAGAAAAGAAGAAGAAGAAGAACATAAACGCAGATCTGGGTGGACCACTTCGTCCCAAGCGKCTATGGCTTCTGGTAGATGCGAATCGTGYGCCTCTAGCCTACAACAACCCACCACGGTATATCAGCGGCAGCGAGCAGCAGCCGAGGACGGACGACGCGCATCAGYGAGAAGTGAGGCTTGGCTGTGCGGGTCGCGCTGCAGCGTTTCTCCTAGCAACTGCAGATCTGATRTGAGCAGATCTGGTCACGGCTCCAAGAAATCGACCACTGGCAATGTGTGCTGCAAGCGGCGCCCTTCGACCACCAGCGTGGAAGGGACAGATCTGGCCAGACAACAACTACAGACCAGCAGATCTGGATAGCAGCGAGGATCGTGCACTTCGTCGAGCGACCGGAGCAGAAAGAACTCCGGTCGAGTTATGTTGCAGAAGAATTGTGAGGGTGGCATGCTGATCGCGGCGACGAGGGTGGCATATAACAACGAGCGGAGATGCGGAGAGGCGAGTAGTTGGCAAAGGGAGAAAGAGACAACATGTGCGCGGTGGGAAGGAATTTCGGGAATGGGRCGGCGGCGGGTTGGGGAGGAAGAAGATTGTTTAGGGTTTCCTCCCTACCCCTTTTTTTTTAAACATGGGCCCTAACCGAAATCTTTCGAGCCTTCCCATCCGTAACTAATCCAATTCATTAAATTAAATTTAACGGGCCTTTATTTCGATAAAAATCTAGCTTCCGACTGAAAAACAAATAGGCCCACAAGTCGAGCGTCTAACCAACCAAGGACTCTCATTCGATTAACACGATAATTTCATACTTTTTAAACGTACAATTAAACAATAATCTCATAGAACATTATCCAACCCTAATTGACATGCAAATTCACAAGATTAAATAAAAATTAATAAAAACAAGTCTTGGATATTACAAACACGTTTGTGCAATCCAACTTATAGAAATAGAAATTGTGTCATTATAACATTCAAAAATTGGAACATTTAAAGGATCCTTTATATACAAAAAAGGACCACAAGTGATGATATTTCTTAAATATTGCTCAGGGTGGTGTCGCCATGATACATTATCTACCAAGGCTGGCCGCTGTGATGAGAAATTGTTGCATGAATTGAAAATTTTACAAAACTGAATACCTTTTAAGCTAATTTAGAATTAACACAGATTGAAATTAATTAAAATWTATTAAAGAATTGCTTATCAAAACGTGCCACCGTGATAAGTTGTGTAACACCCCCAGATTAGAAACTACCCTAATCTAGGAATGTCACCGACTTAATTGTCATATATTTAAAATTTCAGTGAAAACTTTTGACAATAAAGAATAATTTTAAACTTTCCATAAGTTCTATATAATTAAATAAAAAATTGAATTAACAGAACAACTCTTGGGTATCAAGTCTGCTCCTAAAGATCCTCCATGCCACCATCTGGTTATAATCATCACCTGAAACGTAAAATAAGGAAATATGGGGTGAAGCTAACTAAGCTCAGTAGCCATCCCATGCATGAATGCATGAACAATGCCCTATATGTCATAACTTTATAAAATTTCACTTTCTAAATAAAAAGCTTTCTAAACATTTTCATTTCATAAACTTTCTTCATTAAAAACTTTCCTTTCCAAATGATAAGAACTTTTTCAACGTTTCCCATTCCTTTATAGTCATGAGCTCACTTGGGTGGTAATCCTAGCCTTAAGCTCAGCAGTGGGCCATTATTCTTGGGAAACCCGATCACATTTTCTACCGATAGAACTGCAAAGCAGTTCCGTATTTCTTAATCTTTTCCTGAACATTTCATCTCATAGCAGGTGAACATTACATAATTTCCACCCTAACAAGAAGGTTAGGTCGGGTACGCGAGTCCCCATGTGCCCATTTTCCTCACATCTTTTCAGCTTTGGCTTTTACGTCGTTTTTCAAATCTAACGTTTGGAAATCATTCATTCATAAAAATAACATCTTAAAAACTCATTCCTTAAAGCATTTACTTTTCAAAATTCATCCTTTAAAAATATTTTCTTTCGTGAATGTATGATTATGTCCATACAAGAGAATATGCCACTTGTGGAATCTACATGCTCATGGACCAACAAAACCCTAACTTTAAATTTCAACAGTCAATGAGTAATAATATTCACATACTGAAAATAATATCACATTATATACATAAGAGCAATTATCAATTCACATAAGAAGATTCAATCATAATAATAATACATTCGTATCATAATTCATAAGAATATGGTGGCGGGTCCCCACATCCCATTTTCCACTCACATCTTTCATGGCTTTTGCTTTAGACCCTTTTTTCAAAATCCTTCACATTTGGAAATCATTCAACATAAAAATAACATCTTTAAAAACTTCATTCCTCAAAATATTTACTTTTCAAAATTTCATTCTTTAAAAATATTTCCTTTCGTGAATGTATGATTATGTCCATACAAGAAAATATGCAACTAGTGCAATCTACATGCTCATGGACCACATGAACCCTTAACTTAAAATTTCTAACATGCCAATGAGTAATAATATTCACATACTGAAAATAATATCACATTATACACATGAGAGCAATTATCAATTCACAAAAGAAGAGTCAATCATAATAATAATACTCTCGTATCATAATTCTTGAGAATGTGGTGATTTTCAAAAATTCGCTTCAATATCAATTATGAATTCACATTCAATTCACATAGAGATTCAATCATGATAACAACACATTTGCATCATAACTAAATGAGAATGTCAGAATTTACTTACATAGAACTCATATTCAATACACATTCAATTCACCTGAGAACAATTTAATTATAACAACACATATACATTAATGAGAATGTGAGAATTTACTTACATAGAACTTAGATTCAATACACATTCAATTCACCTAAGAGCAATTTAATTATAACAACAACACATATATGTTAATGAGAATGTGAGAATTTACTTACATAAAACTCAGATTCAATACACATTCAATGCACCTAAGAGCAATTTAACTATAACAGCAACACATATATGTTAATGAGAATGTGAGAATTTACTTATATAGAACTCATATCCAATGCACATTCAATTCACCTAAGAGCAATTTAATTATAACAACATATATACGTTAATGAGAATGTGAGAATTTACTTACTTGTAGTCCTTAGTAAGGTTTTACTTTAAGTCRTTCGCGGGTTGCCTTGGTYGCCCACAACATCAATGTGCCACAGTATCCTAATATTATTATACAAAGAATATTCATCTGAACTTGTTTAACCAAACACATTTATTTAACACAAGTGTTTATCATTAATACCTTCATCGTTTTTCCTATGGTGACCTTAACTAATAATTTCTCCAGATGAATTTTCATATCAATAAAAATTGAACTACTAATAGTACAATTTAATTTCATGACTTCTAATTTGTTCTTAAAATAACAATAATAATCATAATCACAATATACATTATTTTATCATTCAATCCTAAATTTCACCCCAAATTATATTCCAACATATTTCTAGAATTATATCCTCCTTTTACTTAATCGTACTAACTTAAATTTCAATTAAACATATTCCATATTTTTCATTAATTATTATTACATAATACAAAACTTAGGCCATTCGGTTAATTTAAATAAAGAAACTAAGGATTCACCTCGAATCCCGAACCTTAGGTGTGGTATCGAGTTTAAAATGTAATGGCATCAATCATAGTCAGGAAAGAAATACGATCCAGGCGTGCAAACAACAGTCCTGGTCGAGCAAATGCTACGAGCGTGCTACTGGCTCGAGCGGATGGCACACAGTGCCTGGCCACCTGGTCCTCAAGTCACCTAGGCGCCTGGGCATCTGGTCACTGGGCATCTGGGCCCAGGTCCCTGGGTGTCTAGGCATCTGGGCCTAGTCGTCGGGCGTCGAGGCGCTTGTTTGCCTAGGTGCCTGGGCGCCTGGTCACCTGGTCGCCTGACGAGAACGGAAGAGATGGAGTGGCGTTTGGCATCGGTAAAGAAGAGGGGGGAGAGAGAGTGTGGAAAGGCCGGCATCGATGAGGGCAGAGGGAGGAGGCGACGATGGTAGGGGGTTAAGTTTTATGTTTAAGGAAGAAGATGAACAGTCATCTTCTTCAGGTCATAT
>MEJB01000031.1:2053804-2127113 GCA_001752375.1 Rhazya stricta
CATCATTCAAGCATGCGCGGCATGATACATTTGCCCTACCCAACTGACATGGCAGCTGTTGATACATATAAATTGTTGCATGAATTGAAAATTTTACTTAACCGAATATTTTAAGCTGATTTAGAATTAATTTGGAATAAAATTAATTAAAAKTTTTTGAAGAATTGTTCATCACTGCATGCCACTATGATAAGTTGCCTACCGCGGTGGGACATTGTGATGAGCATTATTCCATATATTAGCAAAATTATTAAAGAGACAACCTTTAAAATTGAATTATAATTAGAGACTAATTGAAATAATGCACCATTTTTTATCTATATATCTGAAGCATTGAGATTTATATATTTTATACCATTATGTCCTATAGTAGAAAGAAAAGTAACACGTTGTTTGGGGCAATCCAATTTATAGAAATAGAAATTGTGTCATTATAACATTCAATTGGAACATGTAAAGGGTCCTTTATACACAAAAAATTTCCACAAGTGATTATTTTTCTTAAATATTGCTCATCACTGCAATGCCGCCATGATACATTGTCTACTATGGTTGGCCGCTGTGATGAGAAATTGTTTCGTGAATTAGAAATTTTGCTAAAYTGAATATCTTTTGAGCTTATTTAGAATTAATATGGACTAAAATTGATTAAATATTTTTGAAGAATTGCTCTTCACAACAGTTCATCATGATAAGTTGCTTGTCACGGTGGGCTACTATGATGATCATTGCTCCACATTTGACCACTTCTGCTCATCACGGAGGAACATTGTGATGAACATCCTACCACGATGGCCTACGATGATGGGGATAATTTGTGTCTAGTGAAGAGGGAAAAGGCAAACTTACATTGTGCATTCTTTGGCTATTAGTTTCTGACCATTGGGTTTTTGATTGAATTGTATATACTAACAACTTCTGTCTTTCTTTTCCACTCAGTCATAGGAAGAGTAATACTATAATAAAGAAAGAAAGCTTAAATCATTTTTTTACTGCTTTTCTAAGCTTGTAATWGCAATTTGAGTACTAGTCACAATTTTTTTTCAAGCTTAGAAAAGTAGTAAAGAAACGATTTGGAGCTGTGCTGTTTGGCATACTGTCACGGTTGGCATGTTGTGACGAGAGTTGCCCCTTGATTTCTGCTCATCCCAAAGGGGCCATCGTGATGAACTTCCTACCACGGTGGTCTACTGTGATGAAAAATTATTGCATGAATTTGAAATGTTACCAAACYAAATACTTTTTAAGCTGATTTAGAATTAAGATATACTAAAATAATTAAAATTTTTGAAAAGTTTTTCATCACAGCAGGCAGTTGTGATATCTGTCACGGTTGGCCTACTATGATGAGCATTATTAATTGGCCATATTTTGCAATTGCATGTAAACAGACAATTTACAGAATACATTGAAAATAGACGCCATCAATTTGCACCTTTTTTGTATATATACTAATCTAAGTTTATATACACCGAAAAGAATATCCTATACAAGTATTTCTCCTATTCTACAGGTCAAATTCTTGAGCAAAAATATCGGCTGCCATCTTTTGCCTCCTTGTAAGCATAAAACTTTGATCAATCACATTCACGTCATTTTCGGATAAGCAAAATTCAATGTTCTTCAAGGTGAACATGCGCAACTATTGCTGCAAATTCAATGAAGTGTAAGTCTTTCAATATGAMAAATATATAAATAACCATCTTGCGTGCATATTATAAGGAAAACATACCTATTTTTCTGTTGAGGCATTCTTTTTTGCCGCTTAAGTCTCAATGGCAAAGTAGGATTGTATCCTTCTCTGGCTTTGCCATAAATGAGTGACGATAGCAAATATATGAAGCATTGCATCTCRTTCTTGAGCTGCTTCTCACTCATTACCCATGGGGAGCTTTCAAAAACAATAATTAAGCGCTCATCCATGTCAATTTCTAGTGCAATCCAACGTGAATGAGTGCAAACTGGCAAGTATAAAATTTTGCACCCCTCTATTACTTGCCAAGTGGAGGAGCTTCCCCATTGATATAATTGATAATATCTTTATTAAAAATGAAGAATACTGTGTGAGCTACATACTCCTCCTTTTGACTGTTGATATGCATATATTTCATAAAGTAAGAAAATCTTGAGTCCAGGACGAYAACATCTCGTCTAAAAAGGTTCGCATACTTCATCGATCATTCTCTAATGTAGTATAATGTGAGATTCAAATGTTGTATTACATATTCAACATTAAACATTAGTCTATATGAGTAATCAACTATTTCACAAGTTTAAGTTAGTTTTACTTACATCATTAGTAAGGCAACTGTCACTTTCATAGTGATTTGAAAGAACATTTTATTGACATTAAATAGGAAAAACTAATAGAATCCCTAAAAAGTATCATTCATTAGCATTAAAATGTAATGTATACAAGACAAGAATGGCAAAAGTTAAAGAAGAATACCATGTGAGCTACATTGTAACACCCGAGATTTCTTTTTATTAATTTTGTTTGATTTTGTGTAAAACTGTGTGCCAACTAGGGTTGAAAATTTTATATGTGATTAATATTGTAAAATCGCACGTTTAATAAGTACGAAAATATTGTCCGTGTCGAATAAGAGTTATCGTTTGGTTAAAGGCTCGACTCGTGGGCCTATTTATTTGTTAGTCAGAAGTTGGGCTTTTTATTGAAAGGAAGTCCGTTATATTTAATTTATGGATTTTGAGTTAGATTTGGATGAGAAGGCCCGAAGGGTTCGGGTTACGGCCCAAAATATAAATTAAAAAAGAAACGAAAAGAAAATATATAAGAAAATAAAAAAAGAAAGTAAAGAAAAGGAAAAAAAAAAAAAAACCTAAGTCTTCTTAATCTCARCCGCCGCCACCCCTTTCTCAAAACCCTCCCGYYAGTGTTACCTTCTTCTACCCCTACCCGACACTGCGCGGTCACCTTTGCCGCAAACTGTCGTTCATCTTCTTTCGATGACAAGAACAAAAATTGCTACTCAGTCACAGTCCGTCGTCGCCCAGATTCGTTTGTCRCCACTTTCTTCCTCTCTCATGGTCCGATTCAGTCATCAGATCTGCACGTCCTCTGCATGTGTAGTCRACCAGATCTGCTTGCCAAGTTCATCCAAATCCAGAGTTGCCAGTGCTTCGATTGCTCGCTTATTGGTTGTCGATTTCCTACAACCAACGTTACCCGCTTGGTGCTCGTTGGTTTACCCAGACTGCCTGCCTAGATTTGCGGTGTTGAGCTGTCCTCATCACTCAAAGTCMGACTGTTGCATGCTGCTGGTTCGCCATTGCTGCCCAGATCCGAGTTCAACCAGTCCTCCTTGTCCATATTCGRAGCCTGCTGGTTCCCTGCTTGCTGTGTTTGGCTAGTTTATGCGCCGCTACTCGTTTGGAGCTCGCAGGACCCCTCTCAGACTATTGGCTAGACCGGATCAGTTCCCCGAAAGAGTTACTATTCAACATCCGATTTCTGAGGGCCAGAGTTCGTCGTTGAAAGTTTGATCGAAAACAGACTGCCAAAGCTTGCCCAGGTACAGCACACTGCTAGTCATTCGCGTTGCCCATTCGCACGTCTAGGGCGCATAGACGCCCAGTGCTCGATGCCCGACGCCCAGACGCCCAGGACTGTTGCGCACGCGTCGCTCTAGCACACGCCCGAGGACCCATTACCATTCCCAAGGCACTTGGACTTTATGACTTAAAAGGTGAAAACATTATTAATTAACATTGGAATTTATGACATATGAAATTATATCCTAAAGTAAAATTGTGAAGAATATAAATTAAGTTTAATACCCAAACGAAGGAGTTTAAATTGTACCCTTAAAAGATGTAATAATTGGTAATATGGGAACTAAGAATGGATTTAATAATTGGCAAATGATATTGTTGGAATAACACTGAATATCTAAGTTGGGACAATCATACTAAATAAACCATCTTCCTATAATCAAAATTAGGGCGTTTCGAGTGCCTTGATATTGAGAACAGTCGAGGCATTTCATTTCGCGACTTAAATAAGAACCTTTAATGTAAAGGATTCCGGGTAAGTAAACTCTTACATTCTCATTAACGTATGTGTGATTGTTATTTAATCTGAGATTTATGTAAATAAACTCTCATATTCTCATTAACGTATATGTGTGATTGTTATTGAATTGAGTTCTATGTAAGTAAATTATCTCACACTCTCATTAAAGTATATGTATGGTTGTTATAATTAAATTGCTCTTAGGTGAATTGAATGTGTATTGAGTTTGAGTTCCATGTAAGTAAATTCTCTCACACTCTCATTAAAGCATATGTATGGTTGTTATAATTAAATTGTTCTTAGAAGAATTGATGCTTATGAATTGATGTAATTGAACTCTTTAGATAGTCTATGTGCTGTGTATGGATTGTATTATGAGGTGTTAATTACGTGGAATGCTACACGTGTTTTATATCCTATAGTACTTTTATGTCGAATGATACTTTATATACAGTTATATGCATTTCATGTCATGGGCATGTAGTTAGGGATTCTACATCACTTCTAACATGAGCCATTCACACATTTAGAAAGTGAATGGCTTAGKAAATGGAATTTTAAAGGAAAATGTTAAGTTTTGAAAATGTTGAGTTTTTGGAAAAGAGTGTAACCCTAGCTATGAAAGATGTGAGTGGGAAATGGGGCGTGGGAGACCAGCGCACCCGAACCGACCGTCTGGGAGGGAGGTAATGATTCASCTCTAGGAGGTGAAGAGAAAAAGGAAAAGRAAAGGAATGTTAACCGCTTTGTGATTCTACCRATAGAAATGTAATTGGGTTCCAAAGAACAAATGGCCCATTGCAGCTTGCTTAATGGCTAGACGTTACACTCAGTGAGCTCACGAATGAAATGAAAGGAAATGTTTTACAAGTTATACATTTTGAAAGGAAAGATTTTGTAAAAAGGTTACGAAATGGAAATATTTAGAAAGTTTTCATTGAAAAATGAGATTTTATAACTTCATGACATGTAGGACATGTTCATGCATAAGGTTTACTTACTGGGCTTTTTAGCTCATTCCTTTTTCTTTTATTTTGTCTTTCAGATGATGTATAGCCAGATGRGGCGAGGAGGTCGCTTGTGGGCAAGCTATGATACCCTGAAACCAATGTAAATGAATGTTATGGATTAAGATGGTTGTATTAAGTATTTATTATTTGGTTTAAATTCTTTTAAGCTTCCACAAATTTGTGTTAGTGAGTAGATTGTGACATTCCCGGGTTAAGATAAGGTTCCTAATTTGGGGGTATTACAGTTTTGGTATCAGAGCTTAAAGTTTTAAAAATGATTCTATAGACTTCATAAGAAAATGATTTATGAATTTTTGAAAAGTATATTGGTATCGAGCCATGCCACAAGATTCATCTCTTGGACCATCTCGTAAGTTTGTATTTTGATTTAAATTCTCGAATGAGGTGAATGTTAAGTGTTATAGTATGTCTTGTCTTGATTTTGCTGTGAATTGGGGATGATATATAATGTTCAGAATTTTAAAGATTCATTTAGACAAGAGGCATTACATTCCATTTGTAATAACTAAATGGGATCGTGAAGGTTGAGCAATTATAAGATGATTGTTAGGTTCGATGGACAATCTTTGATGAGTAAGATATTGAATTTCTTTTGACAATGCTCAACGAGTTGTTGGTTGATTTGAATAGGTTTAACTTTAGTTGGGTAAGTTATTTAAGCAAAGTATTTTTCATAAGGAGAGGTAAAGGGTTTTGATTCCAAGACGTTGAAGGGAATTAAGAACAAATTTGTGATTTGATTTCGGACTATAAGGTTTCGATTTTTACTTTTGATGGTTTTGGCTTTTGATAAGAAGATTATTGTGTTGTATTTCTGTTTTGTTTGGAGATTGTTAAAATTTCTTCTTTAGGAAGTTGATCTGATTTTAATTATAATTGAGGAAATTAAGTTGTTTTGAGGAAAGGAATTAGAACTCATTGCAATAAATATGATAGGTTGGATCTAGCACAATTTAAGAAGTGATGATGGTGTAAGCTTATCAATATATAAAATAAGGTTTAYGGACCTTATAGAAAAGGCCAACATGTGATTTATTGCGAGAAAAGTTAAAATACCRCTRAGTATCTAGTGTTCTTTTAATATTTCAAAAATATTTTTGAGGTTTAGTTGGAAAACTAGTCCTACTAATGAAATTAACGACCACGTACCTATTTTTCACCATGGGTTGCACATGTATTGTTCGTGAAGAAGAATGACGGATCTATGAGGTTATGTATAGACTATATAGAATTGGAAGAGGTGACGATAACGAATAGGCACCCATTATTTAGGATTGATGATTCATTGATCAACTTCAAGTGCTAGATATTTTTCTAAGATTGATCTGTGATCAGGCTACTATTGATATGACTCCTTAAGATGCAACATAGAAAAGAGACAAACGAGATGCGTCACAACCCTTTAGTGAACTCTACATTTTGAGAAAAAAATTTATTTTATGGGGTAGGGTATTGTAACACCCGAGATTTCTTTTTATTAATTTTATTTGATTTTGTGTGAAACTGTGTGCCAACTAKGGTTGAAAATTTTATATGTGATTAATATTGTAAAATCGYAAGTTTAATAAATACGAAAATATTGTCCGTGTCGAATAAGAGTTATCGCTTGGTTAAAGGCTCGACTTGTGGGCCTATTCATTTGTTAGTCKGAAGTTGACTTTTCATCGAAAGGAAGTCCATTATATTTAATTTACGGATTTTGGGTTAGATTTGGATGGAAAGGCCCGATGGGTTTGGGTTACGGCCCAAAATATAAATTAAAAAAGAAAAGAAAAAAACCCTAAGTCATCTTCATCTCAGCCGCCGCCACCCCTTTCTCAAAACCCTCCCGCCAGCGTTACCTTCTTCTACCCTACCCGACGCTGTGCGTTCACCTTTGCCGCAGACTATCGTTCGTCTTCCGTCAATGACAAGAATAGAAACTGCTACTTGTTCGCAGTCCGTCGTCGCCCAGATTCATTTGTCGCTACTTTCTTCCTCCCTCACGGTTCGGTTCAGTCATCAGATCTGTGCATCCTCTGCATGCGTAGTCGACCAGATCTTCTTGCCAAGTTCATCCAGATCCAGAGTTGCCAGTGCTTCGATTGCTCACTTGTTGGTCGTCGATTTCCTGCAACCAGCGTTACCCGCTTGGTGCTTGTTAGTTTACCCATACTGCCTACCTAGATTTGCGATGTTGAGCTATCCTCATCGCTCAAAGTCAGACTGTTGCATGCTGCTGATCAGTAATTTCTACCCAGATCCGAGCTCAACCAGTCCTCCTTATCCATATTTGGAGCTTACTGGTTCCCTACTCACTGTGTTTGGCCAGTGTACGCGCCGCTGCTTGGCTGCAGCTCGTAGCACCCCGCTCAAACTGTTTGCTAGACCGAATCAGTTCTAGATCAGATCAGTTCCCCGAAAGAGCTCCTGTTCACCGTTCAATTTCTGCTAGTCAGAGTTCATCGTCGGAAGTTTGATCGAAAACAAACTACCGGAGCTCGCCCAGGTAAAGCACACTGCTAGTCGCTCGYGTTGCCCATTTGCACGTCCAGGGCGCATCGACGCCCAGTGCCCCAAGCCTGATGCCCGACGCCCAAGCGCCCAGATGCCCAGGACTGTTGCGCACGTGCCGCTGGAGCGCACGCCCGAGGACCCATTACCATTCTCGAGACACTTAGATTTTATGACTTAAAAGGTGAAAACATTATTAATGAACATTGAAATTTATGACATATGAAATTACATCCTAAAGTAAAATTTTGAAGAACATAAATTAAGTTTAATACCCAAACGAAGGAGTTTAAATTGTACCCTTAAAAGACGTGATAATTGGTAATGTGGAAACTAAGAATGGATTTAATAATTGGCAAATGATATTCTCGGAATAACACTGAATATCTAAGTTGGGACAATCATACTAAATAAACTATCTTTCTATAATCAAAATTAGGGCGTTTCGAGTGCCTTGACATTGAGAACAGTCAAGGGATTTCATTTCGCGACTTAAATAAGAACCTTTAACATAAAGGATTCTGGGTAAGTAAACTCTCACATTCTCATTAACGTATGTGTGTGATTGTTATTTAGTTTGAGATTTATGTAAGTAAACTCTCACATTCTCATTAACGTACATGTGTGATTATTATTGAATTGAGTTCTATGTAAGAAAATTCTCTCACATTCTCGTTAAAGCATATGTATGGTTGTTATAATTAAATTGCTTTTAGGTGAATTGAATGTGTATTGAGTCTGAGTTCCATGTAAGTAAATTCTCTCACACTCTCATTAAAGCATATGTATGGTTGTTATAATTAAATTGCTCACACCATCAATACGCCAACCTTTCCAAAAACTTAACATTTCCTACTCACATCTTTCATGGCTAGGTTTACACTCCTTTCCAAAAACTTAACATTTTCAAAACTTTACACTCCTTTCCAATAACTTAACATTGCTTAGGCAATGCGCGCTCAACAACCCTGGCCATGCACGGGGCCTCGTCGCGGGGCGTCCGAGCAGTCGAGCTGCATGGTAGCAAGCAGCTGTGATGACACGCACACAGGTAGGCAATGGCTGGCCGACAATGGGCTTCGATCTAAGCAGCAGGTGGAGATCCGCAGATGATGACGATTAGAAGCGCACTGCTCGAGAGCAAGAAAGCAGAACAGCAATGGGCGRCATCGCGTGGCACAACTCTCCAAGCAGTCGTAAATCTGATCTTGGTATGGCTATGGCAGCCTCCGGTYGAGGGGGAAGAAAGAAAGAGAGCGAGAGAGAAGAAAGAGAGAGAGGAGATGACGGCAATCAGCAGAGGGAAATGGAGGAGGCATTGTTAGCAGCAAGGATTTCCAAGAGTGGGGGTGGCGGCGGGTAGGGTTTGTGGGGAAAGGGTAGACGGCTAATTAGGGTTCTCTTTTTTTCTTTTTCTTTTTTTTTTTAACTTCAAACTTAGGCCTTCAACCCTTTAGACCTTCCCATTCCATAACTAATCCAGTCCATTAAATTAATTCTACGAACTTTCCTTTCAATAAAAATCTAGTTTTCGAATAAAAAACGAATAAGCCCAACAAGTTGAGCCTCTACCCAACCAAGGACCCTCATTCGATTAACACGATAATCTCATACTTATTAAACGTATGATAAAATAATAACCACAYAGAAAATTATCCAACCCTAGTTGGCATACATAATCATACGACCATACAAAATTTATAAAATTTATAAAAAGTAAAATCCAGGGTATTACAGCGCCCCATCAAGGACATCTTTCTTTCCCTACCTTTCTTTTGCTTTTGTTAACATTGAGGACAATGTTAGACTTAGAGGGGGGGTAGAGTACTCCATTTTAATGTTTATTGAGGGTTGTTTATTTCCTTTCGTCATGTATGTTCCTAGATTCTTGGTAGATTTATTTTTTATTGTTAATGCTRGGGGTTGTATTTGCATTTCCTTTTTCCATTTTTAGTGCTTTGGTGTGTCTTTTGGTTCATTGACATGTTTGATAAAATAGCACAAAAGAGAGACCATTTTGGCTTGAAGATTTTAGCATTAATTTGATCTATCTAACTTCTTCGCTTTCTAGCATGAGTAGCCTTTATTTTGTGAATAATTATTGCTTGACATGCTAGTGGGCTAATTATGATGATTCACTTAACACAACCACTCTAGAATTTATTTTTGTTACTCCTCGAGGAGAAATCRAAAGATGACTGTTATTGATATAGGAACAGAAATCTTAGGCCTTCTTTGAGCCGTTTGAGCCTTTCAAGCTTACCCATTCTATATTATATCCTAGTTCTCTTTTTAAGCCTATGAATATTTATTGTTCTTTGATACACACTTATATGACTTATCTTGTAAGGTTTGCATACGTTTTGCCTTTTCCATTGTATCTTTTCTTGTTTTTGGGATTAAATGGAGTTCATTGAATGCATGTTGAGAGATGAAAGCATGAACCTCATATTCTCTTGATTGAATTGTGAAAGAAAATGTGTTCTTGAGAGGTGAAAGCATGAACCTCATATTCTCTTGATGAAAATGTTATAAATCTTCAAAATGAAAATCAATGAAGAAAAGAGAAAGAAAAGAAAAAGAAGGCATGAAAAAGAAAAGAAGTTATGGCTTTTGTTAGTTGTTGATAAAAAATTGAGAAATGAAGATGGGGTGAAGAAATTTGAAAGAAGAAAAGGGAGTTATAAGGTTTCATTGTTGATTAGTACAACACTTCTTTATTCTTGTCGTTTTCCTTATACTTTATTTTGCTTCCTTAAACTTTAGCCCTACATTACAAGCTTAAAAGTCCTACTCGACCTATGTTGATTTTGGTTATCTCGATTAGTGGAGAGGTGGTGATCATTACAAACCTATGAGTGGATTTCCATTTCTTTATGCTTTAAGTGTTGATGAAGTATTCATAATTCCCTAAATGTTTGTCAAGTCTTTACTAGGTACTTGATTTTGGCTATTSTCACCCACTCACTTTTCCAAATGGATRGATCTTATGAACACTTTAATTCTCTTGTTTTCTAATGGAATTTTGGATATACTATTAAGTTGAAACATGTAAATAACTAATCATTTTGTTCTTTGGTTGATTGATTGGATTATCTAGATTGTTGATTTCCTTTTCCACATATTTTGTTCGATGACAAACAAAAGGCTATGTAGGATGTAGTTGATAAGTCACATTTTTGCATTATTTTTATCTGTTACTGAAGTCATTTCTTGTCAAGTTCTCTATATTAACCTTGTATTACACTAATTTTGGTTTGAAATGATTAATTGCGGGGTTTTCATCTTAAATACAAGAAAAATGGAAAATTGGTTGTAGAAGGGCTTAAAGAGGTCAAACAACAAATAYAGAAGAGTTTGGGGTCAGAATACAATTTTCAGAAGCTTAAAAACTTGAAAAAACAACCAAGTATGGAAAAACACCAATYAGGCACTAGTTTGGGCTCAATCTGGTGTTTGTTTTAAGCTAAAAATTTCCCCTACGTKTCTAGAACCAAACCGRCGCTAGTTTAGCTGCTATGGCCAAACCAGTCGGGTGCATTTTAGGGTTGTCTGATGTCTCCTATAATTAGGGCATTGTAGCCTAAAAAGGGAGGCAAAAATGAGGCCAGAATCATCACTTTCACATAGTTTTACAATAGTTTCCTTGAGAGGAACTTAAAGGAAACCATTGTAAAGCTTAAAGACTYGTATTTAACCAAGATTGCTTAAGGATTTGTTCATCAAATTGATTCTTTCTTCTCTAATCTTTGGTTGTAACATGTTTAGTATACTCTATATGGTGAATTTCATGAGTTATTTAGGCTAAACTTTTTGCGTTGCTTAGGGGTACTTGAAAAGATGATTTCTTTCTAATGGGTTAAACTCTATTGTGTCTTTAATGTTAATTCCCAATCTTAGTTGAGTTATTTATTATCATTGTGGCATTCTTAATACTTTTTGGATTAGCTACTTGCAAATCGATTTCATAATCAATTAAGAAGGACTGGGAGATGAATTAATTGAATAGGACTTAGAAATGATGACCTAGTATTAAACCGACTAGGGATAGAATCAATTTCTTTTAGGTGGTTTTCAATAATAATTAACCGTTGTTAGTGAAATCGAAAAATTTCTTAGATCATTAATGCAATTTCAATCATTTAATTCACATAGGAATATGGATTAGGTTAATTGAAATTGGGTTACTAAGGGATTGGATAAAAGCCAAATTMGGAAATTCTATCGTTAGCAATTAGATTAGATTTGAGAATTAGKACAATTAAGGTGCGATTAGTTTAGTTCATTATAGGAATGATTCGGATCATTACACTCACCAAGTGCTTTTATCGCATTGGATTTTTTGGATTTAGATAATTAAATTTCATAGTTGAACCTTTTAGATTACTTCTTCATTTCTAGTTATTTGCATTTAGGTCAAATAATAAGTGTCATGACTTGCATGTGAAATAGAGATACATTTATATGGTTTGTTCCATAGTGGAGAACATCATGTTTAATTCATTTTTCTAGGTTAAACCGAGTATAAATATATAGCTTAATTACTTCCGTGAGTAGGTTGTTTATATCATGAAAAAGTATATGCAAATATTCATTAGTTTGGTTGTCAATACTTGATATATTGATCTAGAAACATTGGTTAGATAATATAGTCGAAAAATAAGTGAACTCGTGTCTAGACCTTTTATCCATTGATTTTCCTTCTATATCCATTTTGTGCGATCATCTAAGTTTAATGGAGSTTTCTTACTGTTAGCACCAGAATTTGGCTGATCCGATGACTGAAAGTCCATGTGCAGATGAAGTTATAGGAATACTTCCTAGCATGAGAGAAACGGCTAGAGCCTAGAGAAACAACCGGACAAGAGCCACTTCGGCATTATTATCCTTCAAATCGGCTAATAACCAGCTAATGATTAATAACAACTTCCTTTTTTTTCACTTGTCTGCTCAAAAGAGTTAAGATCAACTAGTCGATCAGCAATGTGACAAGGGTTTTTTGGCAATAGAATGCCTCAACCTACCCATGTTTTACTTGAAGCTGAAGGCAACACTCACATCCTACCATAAGCTGGTTTTGTGCCCACTACTCAAGGAAATAGGGCATATAGCATTTGCAGGGAAGTGGTTGATTCAARCCTTGGTCCGCAAGTAGCTCAAGGGTTGAGTATAAATGAATGAAAAAGAATGAAGAATGGGCGATCAACTCAATCAACAAATCCTTTTATTAAATTCAATTATCAATTCTGCAATTTATAACTTTAATGTACTTCATTTATTTCGATTCATAGCTCATCTATGTAGCTTAATTTAGATTTATCCTGCTTTTCGTAGATTCACTACTTGCATAGAACTTATGCCTTGCTTTGGATTAACATTTCAAGTTTTATTGAAATCATTATCCATCCTTTTATCAATACACTTTAGTTTTTCTTCGTATCTACTTATCGTCGACTTGTGCTATTAGATTTCTAAACTTACATACTTCGACTGAGAGCTTTCTTTAGTCATATCTTGGACCTACACTAAAAAAGAGTTGTATAGATCTGGCAGCCTATCAGCTATCTAGAATCTGTTGTGTTGCCTATCGGCTATTTAAACCTGTTGTGTTGACTTAGAATTCCCTATACAAGCTGAATGACTAGCTCTCCTAAATAAATAAATGAAATATTTGGCACSAGGATTGACGCTTTTTGATACTGCTGCTAACAAAGAAAAAGGCCACCCAAGTTGACCGTTTGCCTTTTCAGTCGCCCCGAGGAGTTGAAAACATAGTACAAAATTCACTATCAATATTACTCTAATAAAGTGTTAGATTCATTCAACTATAATTTTTTATATTTATTTTCAAATTTTAATGTCATTCAATTATTTAAATATTGTTTTCATTAAATTGGGATCTTTATTTGAAAAATAAATAATAGTACAAATAAATTACGGGCTAAATAAACAGTCACTTGCTAAACCTATTATTATACAGAGAAATGAAAGCACTTAAATAAGTAATCTGCAAACTCATCACATTGTAACAACTAGTTAATAAACGATTAGTGGGGCTGAGTCCACGCGGCTATAAACTTAACTGGGAGAAATTACAACAAATCCTATAAATAAAGATAGRGAAACTTCAAAAATAGAAGTAGTTGAATTGAAARAAAARAAAAAARARAAAAAAAAAAAAAAAAAAAAGAGGCCATGAGGTGATTTTGGGTAGATAAAAATAATAGCTAGTCAAATCGGGAAAGATGCATTGTGCTGGACATATTTGGAAGCCAAACTTAGAAAGGGTTACCATGAGGAATATGCCAAACTTAGTATTTACGATTTCCCCAAGGAAAGATTATCAAACTTTATATATAGAACTATTTAAGAATTTCCTTTTTCTTTCCCTTTTTGCATAAACCTGATATAGAATGAATTAATGAGGAAAGAAAATGTCTTTTTTAAAAATAAAAAAATTAAAGAAGTTATATGTTTGATCAAATGGGCAAAATATTAGTCTCAATTTTCTTCCCTTTTTTTTTTTGGGTTAAAACATGATGAGGAAAGGACGATCGAAATGGACGTTTGTGAGATCCAATTAGTAGCTAAACACCGACCCAGTTATGATCCCCCAGTTTAGTAACAAAAGTAAGCGAATATRACTCAACAAAGAAGTTATTAAGCTCTAATTTTGCCAATAAGGCCCCGTTTAATAAGTCTGAAGTCTGAAAATAGTTGAATTTATGAAYATTRAAAATTCACTTAAAATTTACTTTATACGTCTAATCTTGAATACTGATTTTTGTAATCTAATATTCAATATCTTAATATATTAAGTCAAAATGTCATCACTTAAAATTTATATGAGAAATTAAGAATCACTTAATACATTAAGGCATTGCAAAATTATATTACCAAACGATCTTAATTTAATAACTTTTAATTTATTTAATTTTAAGCCTTGAATTAAATTATCAAATTGAGCCTAATTCTAGTCCACGGAGTATAGCTATGAGGTCATAATGTTGAGCCAAAGTAGCGGGGGAAACTCGTGCAGCCAATGTAGCATTCGCTCTGCCTTGTGAGTCGCAAAGGATAATTCTAACCCCTGCTTTGTTTGCAATCCAATCTCCATCAACCGATGAGCTTCAACATGGATTCCTCCAGTTATTTCCACATGGGCTGTAGCACAAAGGAAGTACCTCCGAGGTAGCTCAGCTGGTCAATCGAAACTTTCCAGATAATTGAAGATAAAGTGAACAGTATATTCTTTTGGTAATGTTGTGGCGTTCAAAGACCCATTTGTTGCAAGCATTCAATTGGCCCAAAGGAGCATACAGTCAAGGGCGGAGCTTAGGGGTGGGGAGCAGCAGTTGCCTCTCAATATTCTTTTAAAATCTTATATAGTGTTAAAAATTTTTAAAATTTATAGGATATTTTACTCAAAGATATTATTCCAGCCCCAATATCTTGGTCATCTACTTTCACCCCCTTAAACTTAAATTTCTGACTCCATCCTTGCATACAATTCAGCTCAATCTCTCCCTTCTCAATCGAATGTGGGTGCATGACCACGTTGGTAAGGACTTCAAGCAAGGATGCACTGTTGGTTCTTCCCAATGAATGGAAACCCCGACCTTAGGCCAAAAACATCTCGGGGCCCAACGATCCAATAGAAATATTTATTGGCAACCTGAGTTTGACTAGCATGGCTGATAAACCAGGGCTGACCTTGAGAATTTGGGCTCTTTAGTTGAAAGTCTGTTTAGGGGCCCTCGGTCCCTGATCATCTAATAAACAATTAAAATATTACTGAAATTACTTATAAATAATAACCATAAACAACTTTTCTACTAGGCAAACATTTTCAAAGTAATAATAAAATATAAAACGTTTATGTTCATATCATATTTAGCCTTCTAGCATTTTGATTTGAAAATTGTACAATCCTAAGGTAAGATTTTATCAACTTCAATATTGAGAAACTCCTCGCAACTGTAACTAGTAYGGTCAATAGTATCCTATAAGCAATCCACACATTTGRAAAACAACAATCCATTTTCTTTAAATAATCTAACACTTCAACTATTTTTGTGATTTTAATTATTAAATATCTCAGAACTTTGAGCTTTGRCAATAGCTCGTGTCCATCAATATCAGAAATCATGTTATGCTCCAAAAAAATTTCAACATTTCACACGAGTTCTTCAAACAATCATCATCTACAAATTGTAACTTTTGRAAATCAAATAGAAATCCAACAGTATCTTCATATTTTTTTAAATTGTTCAAATCAACATTTAAGTGAAGAAAGAGCTTGATCAATTATATATAAAAAATAATCAACTCTAAAGAATTCTTCAGCAGCATGTATTGTCTCATCATTGACATTTTCATCAAATTATTTTTTATAAATAATTTATTTATCATGATATGTAGGTTCAGTCTCCATCTGAATGGCAATTTCTTTAGCAACAAACACATCAGTTTGAAATTCAGTTTCTCTATAGTTTTCAATGAAGAATATGAGAGCTTTCAAATGACTAATTGCAGCACTGATAATCATATCTTCATTCTGCAATATATTATACCAAATAACAAACAAAAACTCGAAATCCATCAAGTCAGATAACAAACCCTTAGCATCTCTAAATGTCTTAGGGTCATCACATGTTTCCATCAAGTTAGTTAATGCATGCTATATTTGTGGAGCTTGGAATCTTATTGCTTTAACMCTATCCACTCGACTTTCCTAAAGTGTTTGTGATAGTGGTTTTAWGTTTTAGGCTTTCCACATTATCTTAACATTTTCATCATTTTGAAGAAGATGAAAACAATACATATAGGCATTGTAGAATTCCAAAAAATGATCTAGCCTTTATACAAGAATTTGTCATGTCACATAATGTAAGGTTTAAACTATGACAACCACATGGAGTATAAAAAGCTCTCGGATTTATTTCAAGTACTCTTTTTTTTTTTTTTTAAACTCCTTTATATTTTCCTTTCATATTAGAACATGATCACAACCTTGGCCCCTTAACCCTTAAGTCTCCTATGTTGAGAACAAGTGATTGTAGAGCATTTATTAACGCTCTAAACAATWCTTCTCTTGATGTACCCTCTACTTTAAGGAATCATAAAAAGAACTCTTCAACTTTTATTGGATCACTAAGACACRTGCACATCTTACTATAAGTGACATTTGTTCTTCATGACTTATATTAGGTGTACAATCAAGTGTAATAGAAAAGTATTTGAATGCTCTTAGTTTCTTAATGATTACATTCTTTATCTCACATGCTAACATGAGTATGAATTCATTTTGAATTTTATGACTAAGATAATAATAGTGAATTTCCTTCTCCTTAATCCGACGAACGTATTCTTTCATTATTGGATCAAACTTAACCACCATTTCAATTAATCTTAAAAAAATCATTATTTTCTACATAAAATGTTTCAATAGCTCCATGAAATGCCAAATTATTTTTACCAAGAAAGCAAATATTAGAAAGTATCCTTACAAAAAGSTTGTGTCCAATGTTCCTTATCATTATTGATTTGATTTTGAATATCCTTATTAATTGTTAGATTGTTTTGTAATCTCTTTTTCAATTCAATCCATCTTCTCACGTTACTCATGTGAATTGTACTTGTTTCATGGCTTTTAAGCTTAAAAACAATATTTTTTTAATCTTTAGGAAAATTAGTCATATTCACTCTTGGATGGCCTTTTTCACTAATGAGTCTATCAACTCTTGATCAATAATTTTCCAATTAGTCGGGTCACGATTGTCCAAACTCACATCAAAATAATATGTATTGGTATCTCCTTCTTGCTGATTTTTATTTTCATCATCTCCAAAAATTTCTTGCCCATGATCATTCAAAATTTCTTTGTGAACTAAATCTTCATGTTCTTCATTCATAATATTTTCATTTTGAATATTCTCATTTTCAAATTCTTTATTGACTAAATTGATAACTGTCTCGTTACTACTATTGTGAGCAAAACTTTTCCCATCGCCCCCATTTGAGATTTGATGGACTCTTCATATTTTTTTTTTCCTTTTTTCACAACCAGAAAAATATTTTCTAGTAGACATAATAACTAAATTAGATTATGCATGTATAGAACTGGATTTTAAAAGAAATGTTATTGGCCTAAGAAGGAACAATAGAACCTAAATGTAATATGACTTTCAATTTCCTCACTTTTTGCATCCGGAAGTTCTCTATGMCATCAACATTTTTAGCAATTTCTTTCACCTAACAATAAAAAATAAATAAATAAATCACGAATTGTCCTTACTTCCATATCAATTTTCTCAACTCCATTAGTTTTTTGCCTCTACATCATTAGCCCATTACTTGGAATATAAAAATAATMAAAAATGTTTCATACCGTTGCAACATTTTTTTTCCAATTTTAGCTATTATTTCGTATGTACAATACTCCAAGAACAAATATACAATTTCTTACAAGAACGAATCATCAGTTCATCACTAAAATCTGAGTATGGTGGGGGAAAAATCATTGCAAAAACTTAGTTTCCTAAAAATAACTAAGAAACCCTGTTACCAAACACCAAATCCAAATATGAAAGATTAARGAAGACTAACATACGAGGATCAAAATCATATTTTAAGAGTAATAAAGAAATTATCGACAAACATTACGAAAAACAAGAAAAATTGATCGTACCTATATTGCAAAGGAGTCTGGAGATCGCACCCCACAAGTGTTCTTCCAAACAAAGGTCAAAAGATCAATTTTTTTTTTTTTTTGAAATTTGACAGAATAAAGATAAAGATAGTCTTCTTGAGTAGCGTAGGGAAACGTTGATGTGGAGTAGCGTAGTAGGGAGATGTTGATGTGGTTTTGGTTTATTGATTGAAAAATATATAACATTGTGTTGCTAAAAAAAATTAAATTTTACTTTGTTGAGTTGTGGGCTTTTTTATATCACATTTAGGACTAATTAATCGTAAATTGGGTTGTAAAACTAATATATTAGACTGTAAAACTAATATACTAGGCTGTAAAAATTCAACATATAAAACATATAACTAATAAAATTTGGGACCCCTAAATTCGTTCATTTTTTGGGGGCCTTAGGCGGTCACCTATGTCGCCATAAGCCACGGCTGCCCCTGTGATAAACTTCTTGACAATATGTGGGGTTTCAGTGTGGCAAAATCTTCTAGGAGTTGTTACAACTAAAATCGAGGTATGTGGTCCTAAACTAAGGCTTCATCTCGAATAGATCTAAGGATTGGTGATGCATGTGAAAATTGTTTTGTGGGGGAGGCTTTCTCTAAATCCAATGAAAATGTGATGTGATTCCCAAGAAGTATGCCAAGCAATCATGAATCATCATGTTGAGTCCCAAACTGCCTCGATTGCTGATGTCATCGACTGTTCACCAAGGGTAGCGGCAAGAAGGAAACCGATGGTCGAACTAGCAAGAGACATTGTCATGGCGAACGTGATGGATGGGAGAATAATCTTCCATTTCTGAATGCAACCAGAGACCGTAGGCAAAACCCTTGTGAATGTCCACAATGATTTTCTGCTCAATTCCTGTTGGCCAATAAATCCACAATAGTAGCACAAAAAGGGAGACATTCATACCGGAGTAAAGCCACCAGAACACCATGGAGGGCAAAGAGAGTTTGATAAGATAGCGAAGAGGAGCATTAATTAGATCAAGAAAAACACGAAGGYGAAAGAATAGAGCCCCAGCAATGCCATCATAAACATGTTCTTGTACCTAGAGATCCTGAGCAGCAACAAATTGGGCAACCATCTTCTTCTCCATTGCTATAGTGTAACTCTCAAGAGGAAGATCATTGACGTGCACCTAAAACCAAGTTCAGYTGTGTTCCTCTACACTGACCKAAGATGCTAGGGCCACTTGGTGAGGACCAAGAAAGTATTATCAATGCACCGAGGGCCTGCTGTAATACATGATGCATAAGAGCCCCATCCGGGAAGAAGATTTGTTTGGGGTGCTYGGTGAGTCAAATACCCTCCACTTTTTGGATGCCACGTGCATAAGGGAACRTCTTTGTTATTATAACGTCTTGAGATGCAACTGTTGAGACAAACGTGAAGAATGACAATGAGCTCGGATGCTGACATCAGAGTCCTCTTTCGGCATAAGGGATGCCCCTTTTAGTTTCTATATAATTTTCGTCTCCATAAGATAGAACAACACAAAGGCGCAGGGACAAGTGTAGAAAACATAAAACAGAGACAATAGTGAACAACCCTAGGGAGGGAGGGAGAAGCCTAACAGTTACACATAGCTCCCGTCAGAATTTGAAATTTATTTGGAGGACGTTCGTAATCAAAAGAATTATATCTTTTGTCCGGTTTAAATAAATATATACTCATTTTCTTACAACTTAGAAATCTTTAGAAATAACCATCAATCAGCCWAGCATTTCAAGTCTATTTTAACTCATATAACTTTTTTTTTTTCTTCTTCTCATGAGAAGAATCCATATGTAACTTATAATCGGCTGTTTCCTATCTCCCACCTTAATGAGCAAAGAATCAATCAATCAAACAAATGATAGATGTTTAAATCGATAAAATTATTCATATTCTCTTAACGATCAACAATTGCACATTTTCAATGATTTACGATGAATGACCCATCACGTTAGTTAAAAAGTACTAAATAATTGATTTTGAATTTGATCTTATTATACGTTTTCTTGATATATTAAAATAACAAAAAGAAAAGATAGAGGAAATACATCGATGTCTCACGAGATGTAGCAAATGACAGCATCTCACTAAACATTAAAATAAAATATGAATCGATGAAGTATATAAAAAGCATTCATATCTATAAAATCATTTCATAATAAAGATAATCATAGTGAAATTTATAGTAATCAAAACCTATTCTAATAATGATAATGAACGTTCATGAAATAATGCAAAAGGAACCTACTAGGAAAGTAGTTTCTAGTGCATTCTACAATATCAAGTGCACATTATAATTGACCTGTCTTTTTTGTTTTTTGGATTTATGCTCTTTATTAGTTGTACGCATGTTACTTAAAAGATACTTTTAGAAAAATACTTATGATGTTGAAAATAAAAAATTTATATTAATTTTTAAAATAATTTATTTCAATGAAGAGATTAAATTTACATCCTTCCACCGATCTAAATCTACGCCCCAATTTATTAATATATGACATTGGAATAAAAATGGCCTTCTCCTCCTTCACTTTGGAACCCCTGAACGCTCAATCTTCTCCCTTTTTTACTTCTTAATCTAAAAATAAGCTGTTATTAATTTTCGGCTCAAAATCTTTTGGTACATTTTCTTGTTACGCATTCTTTGTACACCAACCAATGCACGACGTATATATCTATATCATTAACTCTTTCAACCCCCCTTTCTCCTCTATCTTAGGAATTAAGATATATACATATCGTGCTTTAATCACTATAGTAAGTAAAAAATATATAGGAGAAAGTGTATTAGAAGATTTGAAACCTTAATTTTTCAAAACTATTTTACTTACTATAGTGCATYAGAATGAATACACAGCCAATAATCCATGAAACTTTTGGTGGTTTCTTCTAAACTAAATTTTCATTTTATATCTTCAATACAAACTTATACGGTAACTTCAAGATGAATTTAATGTGTTATTTTTTATGTCAATTATATATCATTATAAACTTAAGTATTCAAGAATTTTTCTTGACAACATATCAACTCAAAATTAAAAAATACACTGTGGAAATTCAAGAAAGAACCCATATTCCTAAACAACAAGATGATGATAYCGAATATAAATTCACTTAGAACGAAATCAAAAAAGRATTTTATGGATTCCGATGAATGTGCATTTTATCATTTTAAAATAAAATATTTCACAAAATGAATAACAACTCCTTTACGGGTTAAGAGGTGCGAAGGGAACAAGGAAAGAAGTAACGATTTACGAAATGAAGTAGGAAAATATAATTTTTATTTAAATACTATAAAATTATTTCATATATTATGTACATCAAATAATTAGTTTGTTAAGTATATATGTTCTGAATATCACAAAAACTCCTAGCAATGCAAATATTTTTKTAATATTTTCTTTTTACAGCTAAGTCACTATCAATTCCACGCATCTTATGTTTTTTCTTTTATCCAAAAATGTATTTTACCATATAGCTCAATTTTGTGTATTCCAATACCCTTTTGTTGCCTTATCCTATTTGGAGTAAGAGAGGGAGAGAAGATTTGAAATGTGCCTTTCCTTATCACCAAAAGATAGAAGACAAGAGAGCACATTTTCCTTTGCCTCTTCTCCTATGGATAACATGGATTATCATACTTGTAAAGTAAACATAATGCAACACAAAATGGGATATTGAGGTACCCTTTGCCACCCCTTTTTGATTGGCCTCGAGAAAACATAACCGACCAATAATAAACTTAAAGAACAATCAAGAATGATTCAAAACTTCTGTGGCTAATGTCACTATTCAATAGTAGTATCACTTTTCCTTGGCAAAAAGTCAAAAAGGATACCTACATCAAAACATGGAAATCACCAAAATTCAACCTTTCAACATACAAAATAGTTTACCCCTCCAAACTCCTTAGTGAAAAGACAAAATAGTACCCATTTATATATGCAAGTTATTGGGCAAAACGCAATAGAAAGAAAGCAAAATTAGTGAACACAAAATATTCTAGACTAGTATAATTTTGTGTCTTCAGAGATCATCTTAATTTCCTTTTTTAGAGAATATTATCTTACTTTCTTATGTTATTATAGTTTAGCGTGTTTATTTTATAGTATTTTTTTTTTTAAAGAAGTTCTGTAAATGATGTCATTAATTAGTTAATCATTTTTTAGATAAATATTTAAAAGTCAAATAAATGAGATGATCGCATTTGTTATATGGGCTATTAACACTTACTAAACTACAACCTCCCACCGTCCAATTCAGAATATTTTTAACAAATTGAATAAATAATTCAACTGAATCATTGAAAATGTAATAATTGAATTGATTAAAGTCATTTATTATTACATAATATTAGATGCATTTGGATCTGGACCAAAACCTTTTGATTCCCCCATTCTCTCCACSCAACTAAATGGGTTGAAAGCCCACTTCTAAAAATGTATTATTTGATTAGCTAATTAAATTGTRGTAAATAAWAGTAGCCATACGTATCWAAAAGGGGTGGTGGCGCAGTTGGCTAGCGCGTAGGTCTCATAGCYTTAAGAGTTATCCTGAGGTCGAGAGTTCGAGCCTCTCTCACCCCATTTCTTTTTTTATTTACTATTTTTCTAAAAAATTGAAATTTCTAATTCAAAATAAATATTCCCATTCTCAACTCTGTCTGAGCTAAGAGTTGATAAAAATTGCAAGATAAAACTTACTTTCACGCAGCTGTTTATAAGATTTATTTAACATTATGCATTTCCAATCATCCAATATGCATTTCTTTTGAAGCAACTATGGAATAGTTATATTGACGGAAAGAGAAAAGTAAAGGTACAAGCTAAAGAAGTGAAAGAGGTGTTAGCCATCCTTGACCTTCCAACTAGAAGCCATTCTGTGCTTAAATGATCCCATTTGCATTTTTTTTTTTTTTGTTTTTTTCTTTTGCAGTGAATGATACATCACTTGTTTATGACTTTTCTTCCCAGATAAAGTCTCAGAATAACCAAAATCCCACTGTTTTTATGCTTAGCTAACTCCAAGAAGCAACGCAGAGTTGGCAACCATAATTGATGAATTCGCTTCAGAGATCAGACAAAACAAGATCAGTTGCATATCCCTACTAGGATTAGATTTACACATCTGGGTTGGAACTAAAAAGTCATCCAAAAGCCACATTACTTTGGCATGGTTAAATTTACCATTTAAATAGATTTCATCCAATCACCAGATGAAGAAAGAAAATGCTATGTACTTAAAGACTTCAGCTAAGTTGATGTAAAGATCAAACTCAATGCCAATCCAGGCCCCCAAGGTTGGTGGAACCCATTCCCTCCCACATATCGGAACAACCTACTTCGTCGTTATCAACTCCCTCCATACCACAGTCCCACCAGCCACCACCATTTGCATCTGTAATGGATAAATAAAATGGTAAATGTTGCAGTTTCATAAATAGGCATAGGGAACAATCATTAATTATTATTTTTGAAAAGCAGAATAGCTCAATAACTATTGCTTTCTGGAAAGTCAACATACAATGATTGAAGAGAGGTGTTTGTTCCTCTTCTCTAGACAAAGTCTTCACCCGTCGTCTCTCTGGCTCTGAATCATCTCCAAGGACTGCCAAAAGTTTAAGCACATTCTTTACTATCACCGCATAGTRTAGAAAGGCCAAAAAAGGTCAATATTCTTACTCAAGCAACCATGTTCCGGAGATAAAAATGTCTACCAAACATATCATCTGTTGCTTAGCTCTAAACACGATGGTTAAAGTTGAAGTCCTTATTCAACAGGACCCGTACCAAAGATCATTGTAGAATTATCAGCTTTTGCATTTTGACGTTTTAAGATGTGAATAGAAGAGTTACCAATCAGTTATATTGCAATAACATTTGTTTAAATAGCACAGTAATTTATATATTGCATATAGAGAGAAAGACATCCCTTGAACAAATGCATGTGATGCATCCTCGGTCTTGCTATTGGAGTTTCTCGAGTTCCAGTACATCTATACCTAAAATTAATGAGCATGTGAATTACTAAAACTTGATTAGAAATTTCCATGTCAGATCGCTAGTGTAGCAGGATGTAAAAAATCTAAAAGAGGTTGTCAATTGAACTCTTTTAGGACAACTGAAAAGTTAAGAAGAAATCAGAATTTTGGTAGTACTAAAATCTCGCATCTTAAACCAGAAAGTCAACAAGAACGTAAAGGAACCAGTTTAATCGGGTTTTATCTGAAACAAGATAAATCATTGCAATGTATTGAAAAAAGAAAGATAGCCAATTGTTATCTCAGACTAACAATTAATGTATTGAGGAACCACTAAACGTATTGAAATTTTTGTAATGTAGTTGCACTAACAATCATATGGAGTAGTAACAAACCTCTTATTCTTTTCCTTGATTCCACCTTATCTTCTGTACTTCCACAGACAAGCTCATGAGGTGCAGAAGCATTAACATTTTCTTTCTCCCTTTTAGTGTCCTTGAACTGTTGAAGGATAATATGAAGGGCCAAACCTTTATCTTCCTCCCCTCTTTCCTTGCCAACAATATCTTCTTTACCATGGCTGTTCACATCCTCACGAGCTATGGGTAACACAAATGGCCTTTCTTTTCCCTGTGAGGTAAAATAAGTTTAACTTAAAATAAATCCAATGCAGGTGTAAATACAGACAAATTTGAAGTTGACATTGATTGAAGAAATGCAAATATAAGATACATGAAGGAATGGGGTCCTGATAATCCTAGTTCAGACCAGGCTGATGAAATTGAATACATTCGAAATAATCTCATCTATATATGCTCACTCCGGAAAATCCCCCCAAAATTAAACTTCCAACATTTTGTTTGCCCTCCACGAAATACTTGGTTTCTAAAGAAAATTATATTTCATACTTCAATTACACTACAATTCAATGGAATCATGGTTTAAAGAACCACTTGTAGATTGTGAGAATTCACGTGAAAGTCTTATACACTATTTTCAAGGGAAGACCCAGGGGTTTTTTTGGATCAAATGATTTGAGTACAGTAGATTTCAAACCCATATCATATCAACAGTCATTTTGGACAAATTTAGTCATTATCAATTTCAACTCATTGCAAAATCTATCTCTATAAGTATGAGGTCAGGGATACCCTTCCAAATATATCTGATGTAATGTCAGTATACCATGAAATTCATTATAGTTTCTTYACAAGACAACATTAATCAAAAGTGCATCTCTATTCTGAGCCAATTACAAATTGAAAGCATTACTATTTAGAAATGCGAATTGCCACAAGTCTGTCTCCCTCTTAATACTTGCACTAAAGAATCACATTTTTTTTTTTTTTTTTGGCTACCCTCCCATGCCAAGTACACTCATATTTAGCACAAGTATTATCACATAGTAGCCATGTTAGTTGGTTGAAAGCATATCAGCATATACATGAGACGAGATTAGTTATTTAATACGGAATATATTAAGATGGGATAAGGTTGAAAAGGAATCAGCACCATTCTCATCTCGTCTAAGATAAATTGGGTCAGCAAAACCTTGTCAGATTATACAATGCGCATCTTTACAGCCAGATCTTAACCTTCCACATCTCCCCAAGTGAATCTAAAGCAATAACACATACAAAATACCATCTTTCTAGCACCAAACATGCAATGAAAATGCAAACCTTATTTTCCTTTCTTTTATTGCCCTAATTTCTGCTGCCTCAGAACCTAAATGCCAGAGAATAAACCATAACCATTTATTTGAAATCAAAGTTCATGTTTTCCCTTCTTTGCTTTTAAAAGAATGGCAGACGGTTTACTCACCAGTAGTGATCTTGGAAGCACAGAACTCCTCTGCAACTTTCTGCTCAAGTATTCTGAGAGCGAAATCTTTGAACCCCTTTCGTTGCTAGATTTGACGTTTACATCTTTCTTGCAATCATTGGTCCTGAAATTAAACTCAAAAATTGAAAAGGAAAAAAGACCAGCAAGTTCATGAATAGAAGTAAAGCCCAGAATGTAGGATGAAATTTGGTTTTCTTCATCCGTTTTAGATGGTCTTCACCTATTTGTGGAACGAAAGAGGAATGTAGAAGTAATCGACCGTTGGCCCAGTGGCCTCACCGAAGATTCTTTCGAGTTCATCTTTCTCTCTTCCTTCCTGTTTATGAATTGAGAAGTTGTGTCTGCGCAATTGTCCAGTTTGATGGCGGTCAAATTCTTATGTTGCAAGGCGGTTAATTTCGCCGCAAAGTTTTCAAATTTTGGCGTAATCTATGTTTCGAAAACCTTTGTCCGAGAAAGAAACATCTGCAAATTTCATTTTTACATTGGTAGAAATAGATTCGGGCTCTCTTTGGGGGACGCTACAACTCCAAATATTGTTCTCCAATTGTTTAATATTCCTTTCTTTATATCTATTGGTTAGAATTATTTCACATATATATTAAAAGCTATTTTAAATAGATTAAATTATAAAAATACTTATTCGTTTTTTATAGAATGACTTAAAGTAAGAATCACTTATAATGCGTATTTATATAAAATTTTAAATATATCATTTAATATAAATCAAAATTCATTGGTAATACTTTTTCATTTCTCTCTCTACATTCATTTTCTCTCAAAATCCTCTCAATCTCTATATTAAATTTTTCACTTTTGAAGCTCTATATGCATTGTTTTGCTAAAATCTCTCCATTTGAATGTTAGTATTCATTACAATCTATCAAAATATGTGTTTTTTCTCAAAAAAATAATGAGTTAAAAGCAAAAAAAAAATGTAATTTTTTCATTTCTCGAGGGCTAACTAAGAGTCCCTACATGCGMTAGGCAGGACTCCCTCAATTTTACCTAGGTTCGCTTGTAAATTGGACATATCGAACCTGTAAAAACCAAAATCAACATTCAACCTTTAAAATACCTTGTCTAAATATCAACTTGAGAATAATAAAATAAATCTTTAACACAAATCCCAGAAAAATCAGACAACTTTCAACAAATCCATTCATCATGCAACACTTGAGGAAGAAGACTAAAATCTCCGCCATCTAATCATTATGTTTTTACTTGGAACAGAAAACACTTTTGCCTCATTGCACAAATGCAATGGCATAGAACAATATTTTCACTACTGTACCATTGCAATACCACGTCTCTCGCACGACAATAATATATGTTAACGACATTATGTTAAACTTACTAAAGAGCGCAAGCTTTTATAGTACATGTTGCTTACGAAATCTCTCATCGCGTAGAAATTTTTTATGCAAATATTTTATTATTTTGTGTAAATTTAAATTATAAAAATATATATGAAATCACCTATTAATATGGTTCAACCATGATTACCAGCATGTTTTTTTTTTTGGTTGCAATTTGATTATTAATATTAGATACTAGTTAAATAGTTTTTGTTCTCCTCCTATTACTAATAAACATGGAATTATCAATTGCATTGGCCTCATCATTATCTTCCAGTTGGAATATAAGTTTTTTTGCACCATTACAGCACCTCGTGTCTCGCACTGTAGTAACACAGGTCTCACGCGCACGTTACATTTAAAAATTCTCTAAATGTATACACAAAGCAAATCTTATAGATTTTAAAACCCAGGCGCCTAGGCCACTAGATGTCTAGGCAACCAAGCACCGTGTGCGACCAGGGTTGTTGCGCGTGCGCTGCCTGAGCGCATGCCAAGAGTACAATGCAGCTTCCACGACACTTAGAATTTGTCGAATTTAAAGGTGAAAATATTGTTATTACTTATGTAATTATGTTCTATAGTGATAATTGTGGGAGAACATAGATTAGGTTTAATACACGATCTAAGAACAAATTTAATTAGTATGAAGAATATGTTTCGACTCAGAGATGTATTGTATTTGGTATTATCATTATCAATTGTTGAGAAGGGTAGGAAGTCATGAAATAAGTTATACATTTAAGAATGTTATAGTTTTTTGATGTGGTAATTAAGTAAGGGTTAATATTGGCGAATRACGTTCATAGGATAAACGTTAAATATTTTAAGGTTGGACAATCGTGTTAAATGAATTTCCTTTTCTGTACTAATAATTAGGTCATTTTCGGGCACATTGACATTAAGAGCGGTCAAGGGACTTCACTTTGCAATTTAAATAGAATTTTAACGTTAAGGACTCCAAGTAAGCAAATCCCCTACCCATCTACTTATTCTGTTGTGTGTTATGTGGTGATTATATTGGACTATGTTATGTAATGTGTCATGATTATATTGGATCATTTCGTGTGAAGATGTTTGCTACTCTTGATATATATGTTTAAATGCGGATTTATGTAGTTTATGTCATGGACATGTAGTTATAGTATTTTACATCATTTCTGGGCATGAGTCATTCATGCATTTAGAAAGCGGATGGTTTAGGAAATAAAATTTGAAAAATAAATGAAATTTTATAAATGAATTTTTATTAAAAAATGTTAAGATTTTGGAAAGGAGTGTAAATCCTGTCATGAAAGATGTGAGTGGGAAATGGGGCGTGGGGCGACTGGCGCACCTGACCTAACCCTCTGGTAGGTAGGAAGATACGTAAYGTTCATGTAATACSCCCAGATTAGGAACTATTCTAAGCCAAGAATATTACATCACTCCACTYGCAAATAATCAAACTATCCATTTAAAATTCCACAATACCCAAAAGAGCGTAAAAATGTGTTTTAACAAATCCTCACTATCCCAGTATTTATTCAAAACAAAAATTGGGGAAACCCCAAGAATTTAAACCATTAAAAAAATAATTATCTTATTACATAAAATTGATTTGAAATATGTTCCTGGGTATCATAGCTCACCCACAAGCGACATYCTCGCCCCATCTGGCTACACTTTATCTAAAATACAAAATAAAAGAAAAGGAATGAGCTAAAAAGCCCAGTAAGTAAACCTTATGCATGAATGCATAAACATGTCTTACATGCCATGAAATTATAAAATTTCACCTTTAAGATGATAACTTTCCAAACATTCCCTTTTCGAAATCTCTTTACAAAATATTTCCTTCAAAATTTACTTACAGTAAAACATTCCATTTCCTTTCATTCGTGAGCTCACTAGAGTGTAACGCCTAGCCACTAAGCTCTGCAGTGGGCCATCTTATTTGGAACCCGATTCCATTTCTATCGGTAGAACTACAAAGCGGTTAAAATGACATTTCTTTTCCTTCCATACTTTCACCTCTAAGGAGGTGAACATTCCATTCTTACCTACCTTCCAAGAGGGTAGGGTCAGGTGCGCYGGTCCCCCACGCCCCATTTCCAACTCACATCTTTCGTGGCTAGGTTTACCCTCCTTTTCGAAAACTTTAACATTTTCAAAACTTTAACACTTTCCTTTAAAATTCTATTTCCTAAACCATTCACTTTCTAAATGTGTGAATGGCTCATGTCAGAAGTGATGTAGAATCCCTAACTACATGCCCATAACRTGAAATGCATACARCCATATATAATATATCATTCAACAAACAGTACAAGATATGAAACAGTATATAACATATTATTCAACATAAAAGTAATATAGGATATGAACACATGTAACATTTCACACAATTTATACACCTCAATATACAATCCCATACACAAAATGTTAGACCAACTAAAAGAGTTCAATTAAATTCATTCATTACATACATGAGATGTGAGGATTTACTTATCCAAAGTCCTTTACATTAATGGGTTCTTACTTAAATTGTGAAGTGAACTCCTTCAACCGTTCTTAACGTAAGGCCTCGAAATGACCTAGTTGTGATTACAAAAAGAAAGTCTACGTAGTTCGATCGTCGCAATTTAGATATTATGTGTTTAACCCAAGAATGTCCTTATCAATTATAAATCTATATTCAGTTCTCATATTATCAAGTATCATGTGTTTAAGGCTACAATGCGACTCCTTAGCTCAGGTATAAACCAAATCTATGTTCTTCCACCACTTCACTTCAGGGCATAATTATGTACAAGTCATAAATTTCAATTTCAAGTGTTAACGTTTTCATCTTTAAGTTCACGATATCTAAATGTTGCGGGAGCGGTATTGAATTCCCGGGCGTGCGCTCAAACAGCGTGCACAACAGCCCTGGGCGCCTGGGCGTCGGGCGCTTGGGCACTGGGCGTCTGGGTGCCTGGGCACCTGGCACTGGCACTGGGCGCTTGCTGGGCRCCTCGTGCTGCTAGGCACTAGCACTGAGTGCTGGGCCTTGTTTGCTATCCCTCGTTCTTGGCCAAAAACTCAGCTGACAGGCAATTTATTTCTGATCAAACTTCCGACGACTAGTTGATGGCAAGGGATTGCAAATCTAAAACCGACGAGTRGAAGAGAATCTGCAACTAGCCTGGTTAATCCTTTGAGCAGCACAACTATGTGCAGCAACAGCTAGCAGAGTGGATATGGCTGATGCTCCTTGTCACACGACCAGTGCACCTGCTAGCGCTGCAACTRTTGCTGSCCTTGTTGAAYGACCACGCCAAAATCAGCGAGTCATGATTTCAGTYGCAGATGGTGGAATTCGTCCGACGACACGAGCAGCAAGGAAGAGAGCAGAGTGACGACCAGYGGCAAGAGATCTGGCTTCAGTCGAAGAGAAAAATTGTTAAGYAGAGAAGGAGAAGAAGATAAGGATGGYAGATCTGGCGAATGGTGTCCTGTAGATCCAGTCGCGCAAAGGAGAAGATGATAACGACAGATCTGGCGAGTGTCTGAGTCGCGCAGAGAAGAAGAARGAGAAGATGGCTTACCAGATTTGGAGGCACGGATCGCGTGCCTCTGTATAGGTGTGCGCAATTGAGTTGGGGAATTGGTATTTTAGCCTACTTGTACAGATGTTTATGCAATGCGGCTTTGGGTTCTGCTAAAGAGATTTATGGTGCTATGGTATTCATACAGGTAAACCATACATTGACAATGATCTTAACTTATAAATATATTTAATATTTACAAATCATTTCAATTACTAAGGCATTGTTTTCGTAATTTGTATTTGTAGCTGTGGGTATACGAACATCTTCCTATTCTATGCCCAGTTTGAGCCCATTCGCTCTATATATTACCGCATCTTGCTCCATACGGAGTAAGGTGGAACCAGCCTTTTATATTTTTCRTTTGCCTACATATGTATTGGTGACATATAGGGATCAGTTAGATGCCCCAACCACCGATCATGTTTGTTTAGTAGACAGAATAAGTTTGAAGTAATTTCGTTTATTTTTCACTATCCATCGACATTGATTGACGAATTTGATTTGCTTATTTACTTAATTTTTTTTTGTTTTTATATGCAGTTTATATGGATGCCATATGGGAGCATCCTTCATCAGCTACCAGCCCTCTATTTAGAAGGGTCTGACATATTGCTATTATCCCCTGTGCTGTTGATCTGCTCGAACATTGTTGGTGGTTGTAGATCGACGTTGATTAATGATTGTTGTGAATGTTGGGCGATGTTAATGAATTATTGTAGTCGATGAATGCTTTGTGCCGATATAGTATTGCTGATTTTTCTAGGTGGGTTGTACAAATTACTGTTGATATGGAGGAGGAGCCATGTATGGAACGCATTCCCGTAATGCATTGGAATAAGACCAACATCTTGGCATAATACRTTGGAATAGAGGAACGCATTACCCAAATGCATTGGAATCTTTTGTAAAGCCGCCATGCATTTAGAAAATGCGACATTTGTAGCACTTTTCACTTTAAGCAGCCACGTATTTGCCAAATGCAGTTTTTTTTTTTTTTTTTCACTTTCCACTTGCACTGATGAAATGCACTTCAGAGTTGTGATTCGTATGCTTAGTTTTTCTGCAGAAATCCATCGCACCTCCACATTCGAGATATGTTTTTCTAGTTTTTTTTGTATTCAAATGTGAGATAATAGTATTGGTTAATTTCCATTATTTAGCCCTCTAAGTAATTTCTTACATTTTGAAATTAGGGCAGTAGACTTATTATGTTTTCTGGAATATGGTTTAATTGTTCTACACATTAGTGCTTATGTTGGGTTTTCAATGTTTAAATATGAGCATTATTTTGAAATTTGTTCTTTAAATTTAGATATGGTTATTGTTTAGATTTATTTTCATAATTATAATTAATTATTGAGAAGATGTAATGTTTATTTTGACTTGATGCYRTTAGGTTAAATTTATTTAATTTAATAATTGTTAAGATGTTAAAATTTCTCATCACTATGTTTTCTGAAATATGGTTTAATTGCTCTACAAATTCGTGTTTTATGTTGGGGTTTTATTGTTTAAATATGAATATTATTTTGAAATTTGTTGTTACACATTCCCATATTGTTATTGTTCAGATTTATTTTTGTTATTGTTCAGATTTATTTTCATAATTTTAATTAATTATTGAGAAGACATAATGTTTATTTTGATTTGATGTTGTTGGGTATGATTTTTTTTTTATAAAATTGTTGAGATGTTAAAATTTGTCATAACCTATATATTATGAAACTAATATGTTGTTCGATTATATTTGAATAGTATTTGAGACGATGTCTTTCAAACAATCACTTAGAATATGTTTGCATTGAAATTGTGAGATGAAACTTGGTTCTAGAGGTTCTCATTGTAGTAACGGACCTATTCAAAAGAGTTGGATAATATGATGGCCTGTTTCGTACTCAAAGTTGTGTAGAAAAAGTTTGTAATTTACGAAATTTTCATCACGAAAGATATCATGTTGAGTTCATCTGTCATAGGTTGTTAATTTATAAAGGAGAAGTTCATTTCCAGTCCTTCATTATTTCAGATGATGATGACTTACAAATGTTCTGGGCGATACTCGAGGAAGCGTACTCACATCAGATACAACTGCTTGTTAAATTTAATGAAAGACAATAGTCCGAGGCAGAAAACATGCCATAGCAACAGCCACATTCGGTGCCTGATRAGGCATACTAGGCAAGTATTTCGGAATATGTAGACGTATTAGGATTTGCAATGGGCACATATACGCTGATGAGCCAGYAGCCACACATCCCAGACTTTACATTTCCTGAAGTGATGGAAGGTGATACTATACCTTTAGGTATTTGGCATCCACACATATCTGGTCAATCAGGATCATCAAGTGCAGCAGAGGAGGATATTCCAGACGTTGTTGCACAAACAAATTGTAGAAAACATGTGGAAATAAATGTTGATGCAGYTTACGATGAGCGTGTAGATACAAATGACGTGGATGATTTATCTATCAAGCCTAAGGATGTAGAGATTTTGGATGGAAGCGGTGATAGTGATGAAGATGTTGCTGGAGTTCCTACACATGGACACATGTCTAGTACATCACAGAGAATTGTTGAAGATAGAAGATCGGTTTATGTTTCCAATTACACTTTTTTCAGAGCATTTCAAAATATTAAGTTTAGGAGAACAACAAGATGATTTTGTTGATGCTAGCTGAACCCGTCCTGATATGTGGTCAAGTAGTGATCYGRACATTCGATTGTACATGAGATTTGAGGATAAAAAATAAGTCGTTGAGGCTATCACTAGTTCGTCAATCAAAATGGCTCGTGAGGATAGGGTGAATAGAAGTAAAAGTAAGGAGTGGACAGCATCATGTAAAATTTCAAYAGATGACAATCCATGTTCATGGTATATTAGAGCTACGCAGAGATATCCTCATGGCCAATAAAAAGATAACTATATTACAGCTTGAACACACCTATCTTGTTCGAGTCCAGAATAATGGACACGGAAATCTTACTGCTCAGTAAGTTGTAATGAGTTAATATAAGTATAAATTCTCTAATATTTGTCCTTATACTTATCATTACAACAATTATGTTGCACGATAAATTGTCCATCTGATTATAGATGATCCAGAAACGCATGTCAAGGTTATTCAGTAAGAGGTGATGAAGATGTTTCATTATGGAATAACTTACAAAAAGGATGTAATGCAAGAAAATAATGTATTGAGTTATTRTTTGGCTCTTGGGTATCAGCATTCACGATTCTTCCTCGTTGCTTTGTAGCACTATTAGAATCAAATTTRGGTACAATTGTTAAGTGAAAACATCACCGAGACAGTACTGAGGAAGCTAAAATTTTCAAATTCGTCTTCTAAACGTCCAGACCCCAAATTCTATGATTCACTTATTGTAGGCTAGTAATATCTGTTGATAGGACACACTTGAGGGGCACATACGGTGGTGTGATATCGATTGCTAGTTCATGGGACGCTAACAATCATATTTTTCGATTTGCCTATGGCATTCTATCGAGAATTGGGGGTCTTTTGAGCAATTGTTGCATCTCCATGTGATCAAAGATAGATTTGTTTGTCTAATCATGGATAGACATCATGGTATTTTGAGCATAGTGGCACAAAGTCTAGACTGGCAGGAACCGAAGGTTGTCTAGAGATTCTGTCTTTATCATATCCATGCCAACTTCAATATCACTTTTAAAAATAGTATATTGAAGAAGATAATGCATAAGGTCGAAAGTACACCAAAAGTGCAGAAGTTTGATGTGTATATGGAAGAGATAATAAAAAGGGATCAGGCAGCATATGAATGGTTGATGAATATCCCTCTCAATAAATAGGCTCTATCGCATGATGAGGGGCATAGTTTGGAGTTTTAACAACCAATTTATTTGAATCTATGAACAGTGTTCTAAAGAAAACACATGCACTTCCACYAAAGGTATTGGTTGAGATGAGCTTTARAAAACTTGTTGATTACTTTTGCTTGCACAGAGATGAGGTCGCTCAATATTGAAATCCATTTCCATCTAGAATATGAAAGATTTACACTGATCTCGAAAGCAAATCAAGGATGCACTCGGTCAYCCAATACAATCTACAAGYTGGTTTATTTGATGTCATCACTCAACGGAGACAAGGTCAAAGGGGTAACCATGTTTACAAGGTCAACATGAGTAAGAGTATGTGTGACCGCCAGAAGTAGCATTTATTCGAAAGATCGTGTTCCCATGTATTTAGTGTATATCCAAAAAGAAGTTGGATACTGCAAATCTATTGAGTGAATTCTACTCCAAGGATAATTATAGAAACACATATAGTTGTGATTTCTATCCAGTTAGAAATGAGGCAACTTGGAGCCTTGCACCTTTCACYCTTGAACATAATGAAGAACTTATAAATGGTCGTAATCATTCCAGACAGAGGCATACTACAAGAATGCGCGAAGAAATGGATGTCTACAGCTGCGATTCTCTCCCAAGATGTTCAAACTGCCATCAACCTGATCAAAATAGGTGGAACTGTAGAAATAAYAATAGATTCAGATTTTCATCACTATTTAGGAGAATAACAWAGTTTATGACTTGTTGTAATGTAAATGAACTTTTATATAGTGTTTTTAATTTAATTTACCTTATATAGCATTATTTATTGGTTCAAGTTTAATTTGTCAAAAAWTTATTAAGGTTTGGCTATATCWTTTATATTGTAATGATGAAAATTTTGTATCTTTTTTGGGTATCCACTAATCGTTTACTTTGTGTATAATGAGATATTGGTTGAAATGCATTTTAAATTTTTTGAGAGCATTATTTTTGCAAAGTTTATAAGTTATGTTTTATAGGTGAATATGAATATATTTGCTCTATATAAATTGTATTAAGGAAAATACGATCTGCTAAAATATTAATTTTCAAATTATATTATTGCATTCTAKTAATGCATTGGTCCATTTTTTGTCGTATAAAGCTAATGCGACGATTTTATTTCCACCGCATTCTATACATGCAATGAATTGTGCAATCAATGCATTTTCTGAATACCGCGATCTATTCACACAACGCATTTTGGAAATGCTATTGCTCCATCAACATCACTCTTTGAACAGTTGCTTCCACAGTGAAGAAAGGACGCTGTACTTGAGAAAACCCCCTCCCCAATCCCATCTATGATAAAGGTAAAGCTGGAGCGGGAATCCCTCTTTTCCAAAATTTCAGGTCTTTCCACCTTCTGACCCTCCATTTCCATCCCTCCCAATAAAACAACCCATGATCACCACCTCTTCTTACTTACTTCTGTTTTGCCACCTTTACTTTCTTCTTGGATTCTAGAAATCAACAGTGTTTCTCTTTGGTGTTTTGAAGCTGTTCTCTATTTCCTATTTTCAAAAACACTGAAAACTTGTTCTCTTTGTCCATTTCTCATAATGCATTTTCAAAAACAAGACAAAGAAAGAAACAAGAAAATGTCGTTTTCGCGTTTCAATCCAATTCTGAAGAAGATCGAAAACATGAGAAAACGGTTTCTTCGATTCTCTGTTTCCTGTCTCTCCCGTTCCTCTATTCCTTTCTCTCACACCACAACCGCAATGGGCGACCAGCGGCTATCCCTTTGCAAGATCGAGTAGAATCGGTAAGCTATAACTCAGTAAGGTCTTTTTGTGTTCATGTTCTATTTATTATCTCTCTGTTCATGTAAGTTTGTGTGGTGGTGTCCTTGATTGACGATGTTTTCTTATTTTTGTGTGAGTTGTGAGATGGGTTTAGAAGGGTGTATTTGTGTTGTGGTGTCATTGACTGTAATGTTTTCTCCCACTTTTCTGTGTGTAAGTTGGAGACTTGGGGGAAGGGTTTAGATGGGTGGGAAGAGTGTTGTTTTGTATCGTTGTGACTTGTGATAGTCTGCAGGTTCATGAGAAAACAGTGGGAATTATGTAGAAGAAGATTCCATGGTTGGAATACGTGGATAATAAGTTGTATAATTAAAGAAATTTCAAAGAAAGAGAAGATGACACAACCTGGAATAATAGTGGGAAATGGAAAGAAAAGTGAGAAAATAGAGTGGACAAACTGAATCAAGAATTTTCTCTGGACATGGCACAGAAACAGATTGATGTTGGGCAGAGTTTCTTTTTTGTTCAGTTTTTACTTATAATAAGTATTTATTTCGTTAGTCAAGGCCCTTTGTACGGATTCTCACATGTAATCAATCTGTTTGAGATAACTGGTCCTAAAATATGAGAAGATACTAGTGTTAAAGTTGACATTTTTGTTACGGGAATTGGAAGTGGAGGTAGAGTAACCGGGGTTGGACAGTATCTGAAGTCCAAAAATTCTGATGTTGAGGTAAACATATAACCTACTTGTTTTTTGAGTTCTGATTACTCCCTCACAAATAAATTGTTGTTGCTAAATTTTCATATTTGATCCTGCTTTCATAAATATAGGGAATTGAGCCTCCTAAAAGAAATGCGTTAACTGGTGGCACACCAGGTATGTATTATTAGAAAAAGTTGTGTTATATTGATATAATTAATATGAGATAAAAACACAAAGCATAGAAGAATAGCACACTTTGTAATGTAATCACTGCAGTTGTTACAAAAGTTGTGGCTAATCGTTTGAAACCTCTTCTGAGCAAAATTGTAAGCCAATCACAATGTAGTCTGGAAGGCAATCAAACATTTTTATTGTCTAGGAATGACTAGTACACTCCATGCGAAAGAAAATTGGGAGAAAATGTCTCATGGCCATTAAAGTAAACTTATTATGAACTGTACATATACTACCAACTTATTTATTTTATGGAATGGGGAACGCCTGTCGATTTTCCAACTTGGGAGAATCCGGCAAAGGGACCCATTATCATCCTATCCGTTTATTTTGTGCATGTAAGTGTTAGTGCATCATATCCAACAAGCGATGGATAATGACACTTGGAAGGCTGCCCACGCATCTAGACATGGCCCAAAAATCTCTCACGTATTTTTTGCAGACTATCTTATATTGTTTAGAGAAGCCACCACATAGAAACCCAAAGTAATGGAGACAGTATTGAGAGAATTTTGCAGCGAACCAGGACAAAATGTAAATCTCTCAAAGTCAAAAATATTAATATCTTCTAATGTGCCCTCCTTCTTTGCTAGGAATATGGCAGCTGAATGAGGMATTCCTTTTGACTAACGACTTGGGAAATTACCTCGGGGTACCACTTCTGCACAAAAGGATTACTGGAGCAACCTATGACCAACTCATCAGCACGGTGGGGAAGAAACTCAGTGGGCACAAAACAAAAATTTTATCCATGGCGACGCGTGCTATTCTAATCAAAACAGTCACTACCTCAATATCAGGTTACCCTATGCAATCAACAAAATTACCCCAGGCCACTCTGAATCAACCTGACAGACTTAATCAAAACTTTCTCTGGGGGATACTCAAACCCAGAGATAGTGACATACAATAAACTGGAACAACAYATGTCAACAGAAAGAAGATGGACGGCTGGGATTTCAACCCCTCCAAGAGATGAACAAAGCTAGGCTGGCCAAATTCACAAGGCGTTTCCTCGCTGAATCGGGTTTAATATGGACAGAACTCTTACAATCAACATATGGTAGACTTCATTTGCAAGATAATGGTGTACACAAGCAGCATTCCTCTTCACTTGGAAAGGCCTAATCTATGGTTATAAACTATTGCACCAAGGCTTATCTTGGCAGTTTGGCAATGGTAGAACCGTACGTTTTTGGACCGACAAATGKCACCAAAAGGAATACTGGAACAATTTAGCTTCAGCCCTTTAACTGAATCTAAGAAACAATAAAAGGTTTACGAGTTCTGGCAAGAACATCATGGATGGCATTTGCTCAATCTTTCAAAAGTCCTCCCTAAGGAAGTTCTCTTTGATTTACATCTACTTAATGTGGACCAGCAAGTAGGTGAGGACATTCCCATTTGGGATCACTCATCAACCAGTAAATYCAGCAGCAAGATAGCTCTCAAAACTCCTACAACAGTCAAGACTGGAGAAAGTTTCACAATGAAGAAAACTGTGGCGACACAAGGTCCTCTTCGTTATCCGTTGTTTCTGTGGTTCCTAAGAAATGATGCTTTAAAGACAAATCAATGACTGTACCACAGAAGACTCTAAAACTCGGCGATTTGTAGCATCTGCCAGCAAGCAGAGGAATCATGTTTACATGCCATTCGTGACTGTTGGGAAGCTAAACAGTTATGGCAACTCTTGCTTCCACGGACACATAGGAGAGACTTCTTTAGGCTGAGAAGTTCTACCACATGGGTAGATACATTGAGAACAAACATCATATTCACATGCTTGCCCACCTTGCCTGATATCTTTCGTATTAGATGTTACTGGAATTGGCGATGGCGCAATGTGTTGCTGTTCAGACCCAATTTCAGCTTATCCCCTTTATATACTAGATACATTGATATAGTAAATCTGGTTAAGGTTATCATATCAACCAACAACCACCCGCACCTTCCATTGTGAGGCCTTTGTAATATTTGTTGTGCAGCAAGACCATTTAATTATACATGCTCCGGAGGCAAAACCAAGAAAAGTAGAATTTATGGCAATACTAATTTTGCATCTCAGTCGGTCTTGACTCCTCCCTATGAAGCCATTAAGTAATAAATAACTCATGAGGTGAGGTCTGAGCTTGAGTAGCAATTCCAGAAACAACAGCTCTAGCTCAAGGTTAAGCTCCAACAACAAAAGCCTTGAGATGGAGCGCATACTTGAGTCATGATTAGTAATCCACATGGAAGCTCCATCTACGGTTGATCCATTGGTTGATTCCAATGATCTAGCAACCCATGATGAAGAGCCACCCCTGAAGATTTTACTTCTGGACTTTTGTTTTGTTATTTAGCATTTTGTAGTACTGTAGTTGTATTAATGAGGTTATTGAACTAATATGAGGACAATTATGTATTGTTCGATATGTGGTTTAAATATTTATTGTTGGTTTAATCATTATGTTTATTTTAATTATGGTAAAATTTATGGTGCATAACATGTAAATTATCATAAAATAATTATATAATAATTAAATTAAAAAAATTAGCRATGAATTATTTAAATCATATAATATCCCTACCACTGTGCATTTGGATATCASAAGTACAACAGACCCATGTAGTCTTACTCTTTCCCTTCCCCCTTCCCTTCCTCCTACTAATCCCTATATACTCTAGTTCCTGCTGCATCTCCATGCTCAAAGGTAGATAAGTTATTGTCCTCATCGCTCTGATTTCCATTAGTTCATTGAGCTTCCTAATTGTTGATATTGAGATTACTCTCTTTTGGTCCTTTTACAGCTAGAATTTTGGTCATTGAAAGAGAGCYAACTGACCATGAATTAGAAACATCGGTACAATTAGTAGTTGCAGCATCAAATGGGTTCTAGTGGGGATTTCTGATACTGTGAGGAATGGAGTTGCCAGGAAAATTGAAGTGGTTCGGCAAGTTCAACTGAGGCCTTAAGTGGTTTTAAATGSTCGAAACCAAATGGGTCATGGAAATGGAAAGAAGAAATAAAAATTCATTTTTCTTGGGAAAGATGAAGGAAATATTTATCAAGGTCAATCCTCAACGAGCTTTTAGTGTATAAAGTGAATCCACAAGTCAAGAATTAATCTCGTGATCTTGATATTCTTTGATTCTTTGACGTTGGTGTCAAAATGTAAAAACATCTTCGAAACTTTTGAAGATGGCACAAGATATCTTGATTGGGTTGGTATCAATCTGTAACTTCTGAGAGGTGCACTCAGTGACAGCGATCGCATATTAGATCTAGAAGAAATCTTTCTCCCCTTCAACATTAGAAATTATTTTGAGCACCGATGATCGCCGAAATATCGAAACCTAACAAGAAGGATTAGATCTTAGGGTCTTAGGGGAAAAAAAATCAAAGTTTTAGATGAATGAGAGAAAAAAATCATTAAACATATATTGATTATTGTAATCCCTCCGGTTTATAAAATATATCACAATAGACTAAAATACACAGAACAAGAAGACAATAAATTGGTCTAAGTGGTGTGAGTGAAAAACCATTGATTTTACTAGTGATTATATGCATATTTTCACCATCCCTTTTAATATAATAAAGTACCACTTTGTACTATTTTGCCTCGAATATTACTTAGAACMAGCCAAGTGACTTTATTTGTGCAATAGTGTGAAATTATAGGATYCATGTGCAATTGCTAAAATAAAATACTCGATTTTATAGGAAAAGGGATTCTATAAATAAATAGAAGGTCACTTGACGAGCAAGTGAAGATTTATTTGATGCTGCTATAATGGAGAGCAATGGCTTTAAAATACAATGCTACAGCACTGAGTATCATGAGCCTTAAAAATGAATATTTTATTCAAAGAAAAAAAAGTCGAGAAAGAAAAGAAAAGTCATCATTGCAAAAAARGAGATCATCATTTCTGGAGCCAAAAAGTTAAAGAGCAAAAGGTGAAAGGTAAAAAGYTAAAAAGCAAAAAGTTTTTTACGACACCTTTTTGCCCARCTTCCAAAGGAAGCTTCAGTAGACAAAAGAGGGGGAAGCTGAAAGAAGAAGGCATTTGAGCACTAACAGCAAAACCGTAGGAGAGAGAAAAGGAGAGAAAAGAGGAGAGAGAAAGGGAGCAAAAAGAGGAAAGTTTGGAAGGAGAAGAAGAAGAAGAAGACTTCAAGGAAGCCTTCACCAGTGGACTTATCAACTTCTTTAGGCTTTGTTTCTCATTGTCTTGATGATTATTTCGAGATCATTTCAATATGTTAATCTTTTACATCTTATACTTCATTTCATCTAAGAACATGAACTAACTTCTTGGAAGTTAGAGTTTTGATGAACCTATGTATTTAATGTCTATTTGAATAATTTGAGCAAGGTTTGCTCTTTATAAATGCTTTATTCAAGATTATATGTTGTTTATGTTCATTGTTTTATTGGCCATGAATAGTATTTGTGTGAGCTTTTTGAACTTCRAAAAGTAGTGAAAGAGGTGAAAACTTGAGTAGATATGGGTTTGGTTATTTTGAGATAAGGTTTAATATCTTAGGGATACCATAGAATATTGAAAACATTTATATTCCACTCAGAAAATCATATGAGACTTGAACTTTATTTGAGTTTCTTAAGCTAAGTAACTCCGACAAGTAGAACAACTTAGTGAAATAGGAACAAGGACCAACAAATTGAAAGGGTGATTTCATTTTCTATCTCGATTTGGATTTCTACTGCAGCTAAACGTTTGCTGTAGCATTTTGCTCGGAAGTCAGTGCTACAACCATCTGCAGCATTGATGTTTTGACTTCTTGGACATTAGTACATTAGAGATTCTTAACTGTAACTCACTTTTAATTTYTTAATCATCTCGCTTGTGTGATTGCTGTGATTGTTTCGGAATCCTTGTCCTTAGATAAATTTAGATTATTTTACTTTATTTTCGTGATAAAAAATAACTACTGATTTTATTAGGAATCTGAACCATCATTCTGCAAATGTTCTTGTGGGATAATACTCTTATTCATTTTATATTACTTGTGGAYCGTTTATACTTGCATGAGTGAAGCTTTATTGCGTATGCGATTTTGTTTATCAAGTTTTTGGCGCCGCTGTCGAGGATTATTATATCTTTAAGTGATATTTGAATTTCTATTGCTTTTATTATTTTTATTCCTATTCTATATTCTTATTCTTTATTCTTGTTCTTGACAGTAATTTTCTCCATGAATGTCCGAAGAAGACAACATATATCCATTTGATTCTGAACTGGAAAGAACTTTTCGTTGTAGGCGAAGAAGACAACGTGCAAGTGCTAGTAAGAGAATAAGATAAATGGCTAGAAGAGAACAAGGAAATTTATCGGGTATGGGCGCAGAACTCAATGCTGCAAGGAATGCCGCAGCAATGGCTGTTGAGCATAATGCTGCAGTAATGACTGCCAAAGTGAATGCAAAAAGAAATGTTGGAATTATGGCTAATGACAAAAATAGATCTATAATCCTACAATACTTATGTTAGATGATCTTCAGCCAGGCATAGTGAGGCCCCTTATTTAGGCTCAACRTTTTGAGCTAAAGCCAATTATGTTTCAGATGCTTTAGACAGTAGGGCAGTTTAGTGAGATGGCTACAGAGGACCCTCATTAGCATATCCRTCTATTCTTGGAAGTAAGTGATGCTTTTCAGTTGCAAGGGGTTAGGCAAAAAGCTCTCAGAGTCAAACTTTTCCCATATTCATTGAGGGATAGAACTAGAGATTGTCTAAATACTTTATTCCCTCATTCTTTTACTTCATGGAGTGATCTTGCAGGAAAGTTCTTATTCAAATATTTTCCTCCAACCAAGAATGCCAAGCTGCGAAATAACATTACAACTTTTCAACATCACAGTAATGAGAATTTTTATGAGGCACGGAGAAATTTAAGGAGCTTTTGAGGAAATGTCCACACTATGGGATCCCTCATTAGATCCAAATGGGGRCTTTCTACAATGCATTAAGCCCCCAATACTGCAATATAGTAGAGGCCTTAGCCAATGGAACATTGTTTGRCAAGTCATATAATCAAACTTTTGAGATATTGGAGAGGATTGCTACTAATAGCTTTCAGTGGCTGGTGACCAGAAACATTTCTATAGTGCCTTTCTCAGCAAAAAAAGTGGTAGGAAACCATTAGCTTGATGTAGTGTCTTCTCTAGCAGCTGAAATAACTTCTATCTCCAATATGTTGAAGTCTATGCAAATACGGTCAGGGTTATCTAACCTTCCTTGGGACAACAGACATTTATGCCCTCATCCTCATTGCCTTTTTATGTATATTGTGGAGAGGGGCACTCTTTTGAGAGTTGTCCCCCAAATTCGAAATCTGTATGTTATGTAGGAGGAGGATTCAATAAGAACAACAATCCCTACTCCAATACATACAATCTGCGATGGAAAAATCACCAAAATTTTTCATTGANTCATCCTCATTGCCTTCTTATGTATACTGTGGAGAGGGGCACTCTTTTGAGAGTTGTCCCCCAAATTCGAAATTTGTATGTTATGTAGGAGGAGGATTCAATAAGAACAACAATCCCTACTCCAATACATACAATCTGCGATGGAAAAATCACCAAAATTTTTCATTGAGTGGCCAAGGAAGTAACTTGTCACAAGGGCAGCAATTTAGACCTCCTGGACCACTTGGATTTCAGCAACAAAATCAACATAATAGAGGGCAGCCTAGTGATGAAAATAACTCTCTTGAAAGGATTCTCAAGGAATTTATGGCAAAGAGTTAAAAAGATACTCAAAGACAAGATGCAATAATTCAAAGCCACACTATATCACTTAGGAACGTAGAGAATCAAATGGGACAACTCGCAAATGCCTTGAACAATATATCCCATAGTACCCTCCTAGTGATATAGAAACCCCCAAGAGAGACGGTAATGAGCATTGCAAGGCTATCACCTTGGAGAGTTGTAAAGAGTTGGGTGAACCTCATCAACAAAAGAAATTTCCAAGGGAAAGAGAAGATAAAGAAATCAAAAAAGAGACTGAAATTGTTATAGACATTAGTCCAAACCAAAGTAATCTGAATTCAATGCTYCAGCATCACCAGTTAATGCTAAAAACTCCAATGCTGTAGCATTACCACYAGAAAAGACAAATCTACAACCAGTCCACTAAAAGCTGCCATTTCCTTAGCAACTTTAGAAAAAGCAAGAAGATAAGCAGTTTAATAAGTTTCTAGATGTCCTTAAACAACTTCATATTAATATTCCACTTGTAGAGGCCTTTGAGCAAATGCTTAATTATGTGCAGTTCATGAAGGACATTTTGACCAAGAAAAGGAGATTTGGGGAGTATGAGACTGTGGAATTGACTAAAGAGTGCAGTTCTATATTATAGAACAAGTTACCTCGAAAATTAAAAGATCTCGGTAGCTTTACCATCCCATATACCACTGGAAGCACTTACAGCGAAAGAGCTCTATGTGACCTTGGTGCTAGCATCAACTTGATGCCCATGTCAGTGTTCAGGAAGCTTGGAGTAGGAGAAGCCAGACTCTCTAGACCTATCACAGTCACTCTTCAGTTAGCTGATAGATCATTTGCTTATCCTGAGCAAAAAATTAAGGATGTGTTGCCAAAATTAGACAAGTTCATACTCCCGGTTGATTTCATTATCTTAGACTATGAGGAAGATAAAGAAGTACCCATTATTCTTGGGAGACCGTTTTTAGCAACTGGGTGAGTTCTAATTGATGTTCAGAAAGGAGAACTGACAATGAGAGTACATGATTAAGAGGTGACAATCAATGTCCTTAATGCCATGAAGTTTTCTAATGAAATAGATGAATGCTCCTCCATTAATGTGATTGACCCTTTAGCGGCTGAAAACTTCCAGCAATGCTACAGCATGAATGCCACAGCAATGAGTAAGGCATGGAAGTAGATTATGTGTCTAAATGGGTGGAAGCTGTAGCACTACTTACAAATGACTCCAAAGATGTTATCCAATTCCTTAAGAAGCAYATTTTCACTAGATTTGGCATCCCTAAAGCTATCATCAGTGATGGTGGGAGTCATTTTTGTAATTCAGCATTTGAGAATTTGTTGTCCAAATACGGAGTTAAACATAAGATCACCATTGTTTACCATCCTCAATCTAGTGGTCAAGTAGAGATTTCCAATTGTGAAATTAAGAGGATTTTGAAAAAGGTGGTTAACCCCAATAGGAAGGACTGGTCCATTAAGTTGGATGATGTTGTGTGGGCTTATAGGACTGCCTTTAAGACACCTTTGGGAATGTCTCCGTACAGGCTAGTTTTTGGTAAAGCATGCCACCTTCCTTTGGAGTTAGAGACTAGAACATTTTGGGCAACTAAGGAGTTGAATACTRATATAGATGGAGCTGGAAAAAGGAGAATGCTTCAGTTGAGTGAATTGAAAGAGTTGAGGCTTAGTTCATATGAAAATGCTCAACTCTACAAGGAGAAAACAAAGAAGTGGCATGACTAGTGTATACAATCTAGAGAATTTAAGGCAAGTCAACTTGCACTCCTTTTTAATTCCAGATTAAGGACTATTCCCTAAAAAATTGAAATTTAAATGCTCGGGTCCTTTTCGAATTACAAAAGTTTACCCCTATAGTGCTATTGAACTATTTGATGAAAAATCAAACAGTGTGTTTCAAGTTAATGGTCAAAGGTTAAAGCATTATTGGGGCAATGAGCGTGTTAATGAAGGCAGTCCATTCCCTTAAATCCAAATTAATGTATTTTTCTAGTAATTTAATTCATTTAGTGTTTCTATTTTCTGTCTATGTCTGTTCTATTTTCTGTGTTTCTTTGTTTTTTTCTTTTTGTTTTCTTTCTATTTTATGTTTTTTGTCTTCACAGGCCTTTCATGTTTCATTTTAGAATCTTTCTTTAACTATTAGTAATGCCAATTGACTTAATTGGTTCTCATTTCATCTGTGTGATAACTATGGGTGTTGATTGTAGGATTACAGAGGAAAAGTTTTTTTTTTTTTTTTTGTGTTATGAGATTTTATTATTATTATTTTATTTTAATATACATTAGTCTATAAGCGGACATGGGGTGCTATCATAACTACTTGTGAGAACCGATTTTCCACACAAAAGCAATGCTATACATTGCTGTCAAAATGCATCAGTTTAAATTTGCAAGAACCACATGGAAGAAGGAGAGTCYATTTGAGTTAGAGAGAGAAGAGTGCATTTGAGCAGGGGCAGAGAACTTTGTACTAATCACATGCCCGAATCAACCGTCAGCTCAATTCACTGGCAYGTAGAACAGGGTGTCTTTTCAATTCAATGGCACAGCGATCGAACAGCCTCACCTCGACTTCTGTTCCACCTTTTCATCTACTTTCTACCCTTTTTCCACTAGCATCTCTCTCCTCTAGTCCACTCCTCTCTGAAACCTTTTCTTCTTCCCCATCATTTTTGGTTTCTCAGTAACCTCATTCCCCYACTCTGCTACCCAACCAACCAATCAAACTACCACTCTCCGTGAGTCCATCATATACGCCACCACCTTCATCTATACATCCCTTCATACCCTATGCCTCAAACAAAGCACGCCACTATCAAAAAACCATCCCGACCATACCGAACTTTAGTCAATAAGGAAGCAAAAAGCCATTTTAATTTCGTTTTTGCTAACCGTGAACTCCTCATGGAGAAGAGTTCCGCGATTCTCAATAGTCGGACCATAGGCCTTCTTAGCTTTGTGTTAGAATAGATCATCAACCGAAAATTGGCTCCAGTTCTATCGCCAACTAGAGGAAGCCCGTCCAGACTTGAAACGGGAATTTGATGCTAATTTGGCCGCACCGGATGCTTGGATAGTTATGGTCCGTGATGTCCCAGTGTCCTTGACAAGCTATGATGTGAACCGGATATATGAACTATCAGAGTTTGAAGGTGAATACTGCGCTTTCCGAGAGAAAATAATGGAGGAGAGTTGGTCGGCAGTACTCAAGACCTTAATCGTCGAAGGAACCCAATGGACTCTGTCTAAAGAGGGTGTCTGATCTAACATAAGAGCTATTCTTCTTCCTCCAGCTTGGGATTGGCTGCATTCATCAAAACTTGGTTGATGCCAAGCACCCATGATATGACAGTCTCCCAGGAGCTAATGGTGCTCCTCTTTTGTGTTGTCCTGGGCATCCCCATCAATGTCGGGCAACTCATCGTCAACAAGATTAGATTATGTCAGAACAAGCATTCTAGGAAACTATTTTTCCCGTGCCTAATCACTAACCTYTGCAAAGTAGATGATGTTCCCTGAATGCTTGGGTCACCTAAGCTTATCAATGACGGGCTCATTACTACTGCTATAATCAACCAACTATGTCATGACACTGAACCTACTTCTGYGAACAAGGCAGCTACACGGCACTCTGAGCAACCTAGTAACCCATTTCAAGACCCTATTTTCATTGAACTGCGTGCCCTGAGCAACCAAATAGAAGAACTAACCATGGCTCAGTGTTTTCAYGCTTCTATCATACAAAGTTTTCAACTAGAACAAGGAGCCTTCCAGAAGACTTTCATGGAGCACCAGTTCACTTACTAGGAGCACCGAAAACTTTTTGATCGGAATATCACAAAGGCACTTTGGACCATTTTCTCGCGCAAGCTTTCGGAGTTCACCGCTTTCCCCACCCCCCCTCAAAGACAAGGGTAAAGAAGTAGCCCAGAATAATTCTGATGATTTCAATTTCGAAGCCATGGCAAGGAATCTGACTAACGGGGGAATTGTGCTTAAATTTTACTTTGATCTGTTTTTTTGATTCAGTTGCTACCGCAACCTTAGCTATCTATATTTCCAGTTTTATGTCCATATACTGTTTCAAACAATTTGTATGGTTGGAGCCATCTTKTGGTTGTATGGATGCTCCCATTTATATTGCTTTATCTTAGTTGATGTTATTTTCTCCATCATTTTGCTAACGGGGTGTTCCCGTTTCTTCTGCCTTATTTGTTGAGCCTATTGTAGGTATAATTGTCTTCATTGGTACTATCATTTTGCTCATATAATGTTAGGTATAATTGTTCRGATGTTCCCTTAGATCATTTTACTTTTCTTGCCCAAAATGTTGKTTTTTAGTATTATTCTGGTCTGTAGTCAGTTTAGCGATATATGTTAAAGGCATGTATATGATTAGATGTTGTTTTGTGCAATGTTGTGGCTTGCCCGCCTCATTAATTGTGTTCTATGCAATGTTGCAGCTCACCTGCAGCACTGATTGTGTTTTGCTTAATGCTGTACTCGGATGCCATACATGCTTTGTTGGAGCCAACCTCCAGCATTGAGTTTATTGCTTCCTTATATTAAAATTTCACTAAATGTTGAACCTGGCTCATTGTCAGAACTTGGCTTATTGTCAGAACCTTGTTCATAATTCTGAGGATATATTTTACATTAATTGAAAAATTTCCTTCTTAAACCAAATGTTGTTAAGTATGTGTAATAATTGTTTGAAACTAGATTGCGAAAACCCCTTATAGTCTTAGAAATGGAATGAAATTTTTTGAAAATAAAATTTCAAACAGGTTTGGGAGGGTGTCCTTTGGTATGATCCACGGACTTACTTTTGCACTATAATAACCTACTTCAATGCCTTGAATTTCCTAGTAACCAGAGTTATACATGTTACCCATGTGTAATTTTGTGTCAAAAAGTGATATTAGGTGAGAGGATGAATAGCAATTCCCATTTTTGTGACTTGAGCCTAGTAATTGGGAACCTTCATCACAAATTGTCAATTTTCGCATTAAATAGTTCTTGTGACGTTATAGAGTAAAGTTTGTGATTGTTTTTAAAAAAATAAAAAGAGAAAAAGAAAAAGAGGAACAGCCAGCTTACTGAGGCTGCACCAATACTTCTAACCCTTGTTACTAACCTAATTTTCACTTATTCCTTTTTATTTATAATTTGGGGAATTCAATATTTGTGTGGAAGAGAAACTTGTTGAACATATGTTGAAATCACATTAGTCTTTTGTATTGAGTTGGGATAACTTGTATTCTTGCCATATAGTTGGTCATAGTTCATTACCATAGACTTGTTTAAGGTGACCAAAACACTTACTCATCAATGAGGAATCTTATGTTGACCTTTCTTAAGCATTACTTAAAGTAGATGATTTTTGTGTTTCCTTTTTCCTTCATTATTGCTCAAGGATGAGCAATGTTTAGGTTTGGGGGTGTTGATGTGAGAGGAAAATCATTGATTTTACTATAGATTATGGACATATTTTCACCCTTTTTAGCATGATGAAATGCGACTTCATACTGTTTTGCTTAAATATTGCTTAGAATTAATCAAATGACTTTAATTGTATAATAGTGTGAAATTATAGAATTCATGTGCATTTGCTAAGATAAAATACTCTATTTTGTAGGGAAAAGGATTCTATAAGCAAAACAGAAAGTCACTTGATGAACAAGTGAAGATTTATTCAATGTTGCGACAAGATGCTGCAGCACTGAATACTACAAGCAAAAGGAAATATTTTATTCAAAGAAAGAAAGTTAAGGAAGAAAAGAAAAGCCATCATTGGAAAAAGGAAAAATCAAATCTGAAGCCCAAAAAGCAAAAAGTAAAAAATAAAAAGCAAAAAGTCAAAAAACAAAAATGGTGTTTATGACACYTTTTTGCTAAGCTTTCAAGGGAAGCTTTATGGGACAAAAAGGAGGATGCTAGAAATGACCAAGGGGCATTGAGTATTATGGAATTTGGAAATTAGGAGCAAAAATGCAGGAGAGTGAAAAGAGAGAAAAGTGAAGAGAGAAAGGGAGCAAAAAGAAGGAAGCTTGGAAGATAAAGAAGAAGAAGAAGACTCCAAGGAAGCCTTTACCATTGGACTTCATTAACCTTTTTAGGCTTTGTTTCTCCTTCTCTTAGTGATTATTTCAAGATGCATTTCAATATGTTAATCTTTCACATATTGTATTTCATGTCATCCAAGAACATTAACTAACTTCTTAAAAGTTAGAGTTTTGATGAACTTATGTATTCAATGTCTATTTGAATGATTTGAGCAATGTTTGCTCTTTATAAATACTTTACTCAAGATTATATGTTGTTTAAGTTGATTGTTTTATTGGCCATGAATAGTATTTGTGTGAGCTTTTTGAACTTCAAAAGGTAGTGAAAGAGGTGAAAAACTTGAATAGATGTGGGTTTGGTTATCTTGAGATAAGGTTTAATATCTTAGGGATACCATAGAATATAGGAGACTCATATTCCACCCATAAGATCATATGAGACTTGAATTTTGTTCACGTTCCTTAGGCTAAGTAACTCCGACAGGTAGAACAACTTAGTAAATAGGAATAAGGACCAACAAACTGAAAGGGAGGTCATTTCTGTCTCGATTTGCATTTCTACTATAGCTAAACCTTTATTGTAGCATTTGCTCGGCAGTTATTGTTGTAGCCAGTCTGCAGCATTGATATTGTGGCTAAGCCTTTGCTGTAGCATTTGCTCAGAAGTCATTGCTGTAGCCAGTCTATAGCATTGATATTGTGGCTAAGCCTTTATTGTAGCATTTGCTTAGAAGTCATTGTTGTAGCCAGTTTGCAGCATTCATGTTGTGGCTAAGCCTTTACTGTAGCATTTGCTCAGAAGTCATTGCTACAACCAGTCTGTAGCATTGATGTTTTGACTTCTTCGACATTAGTACATAGGGGATTCTTAACTCTAACTCACTTTTAGTCTCTTCATCATATCATTTGTGCAATTACTGTGATCATTTTCGAATCATTGTGATTAGATAACTCTAGCTTATTTTACTATATTTTCTTGACAGCTAACAAACTATTGAGTTTATTAGGAATTTAACTCATCACTTTTGAACAGACAATCCTCGTGGGATAGATACTCTTATTCACTTTATAATACTTGTGGATCGTGTATGCTTGCATGAGTAAAGCTTTRTTGCGTATGCAATTTTRTCTATCAATGGACTATCGCAAGCTGAACAGTGCCACAAGAAAAGACCATTTCCCTTTACCTTTCATTGATCAGATTCTAGATAGACTAGCAGGAAAGAAGTTTTACTATTTCTTGGATGGCTATATAGGGTATAACCAAATAGTCATTGTATCAGTAGATCAAGAGAAGATGACTTTCACATGCCYGTATGGGAYGTTACATTCAGGGGGATGCCCTTTGGACTATGTAATATCCCTACRACATTCTAACRGTACATGATGTCAATCTTCTCTAACCTAGTGGAAAAGACCCTCGAGGTCTTTATGGATGATTTCTCGGTGTTTGAGAATTCTTTTGATGACTGCTTGTTCAATCTGGAGGAGGTGTTGATTCGTTGTGAGGAGATAAACTTGGTCCTCAACTGGGAGAAGTGCCATTTCATGATAAAGGAAGCTATAGTCCTGGGTTATAAGGTCTTAGAGAAGGGACTTGAGGTAGATAAGGCAAAAATTGAAGTAATTGAAAAGCTACCTTGTCCATCAAACATTAAAGGAATTCCCAGCTTTCTAGGCATGCTGAATTTTATAGGATGTTCATTAGAGATTTCTCTAAAATCTCYAAACTACTATGTRAGCTGTTGTAACTAGGAAAGAAATTTGAGTTTGAAGCAGGTGTTTGACGCKTTTGAATCTTTAAAAAGAGCCCTTATTACTTCACCAGTTGTTGTTGCACCTGATTGGTCCCYCTCCTTTGAGCTAATATGTGATGCAAGTAATTATGACGAAGGTGCTGTTTTGGGACAAAGAAGGGACAAAGTGTTTCACTCTACTATGCAAGCAAGACACTAAATGAAGCTCAGATGAACTACACCACAACTGAAAAGGAACTACTTATAGTAGTGTTTGCATTTGATAAGTTTAAAGCCTATTCAGTGCGGACCAAGGTTCATTGTTTTCACAGACCATTCTACCATTAGATATTGATCTCTAAGAAAGAAGCTAAGCTAAGGCTGATTAGATGGATATTGCTRTTACAAGAGTTTGATTTAGAAATCAAAGATAAGAAAGGAGTAGAAAATCAAGTAGCAGATCATTTATCTAGAGTGGAGATGGCAAACACTTGTAGTGACCTTGTTCCTATTATGGAAATCTTCCTGGATGAGCAACTTTTAGCACTTTATGAAGTCTTGGTAGCAGACTTTGCTAACTTTTTAGCTAGTAGAGTGGCACCACTTGACTTGAGTAGACAGCAATTGCGRAAATTCTTCCATGATGTGAAATTTTATTGTTGGATGAACCATTCTTATATAAGAGATGTGGTGATCAAATATTGAGGAAATGCATAGCAGAAGAGGAGGTGACTTCAGTGCTACAGCAATGTCATGCAACACCATACGGAGGTCACTTAGGAGGTTCTAGAACAACTGCAAAAGTATTGCAATCATGTTACTTCTGGCCTACACTTTTTTAAGGATGCATTTCAATTTGTGAAAACTTGTGATAACTGTCAACAGATGAAAACATTTCCCAATGCTTTGAAATGCTCTTAAATAAGATAATGGAGATTGAATTGTTTGATTTACGAGGCATTGATTTTATGGGACCTTTCACTCCTTCTGGGAATTGTTACTCTTGGTAGCAGTAGATTATGCGTTCAAATGGGTGGAAGTGATTGCTTTACCTACAAATGATTCCAAGGTTGTTATTAAGTTCCTCAAAAAGCACATCTTTACTAGATTTGGCACTCCTAGAGCTATTATAAGTGACGAAGGCAGTCATTTTTGTAATGCAGCCTTTGAGAGTTTCTTGTCCATATATGGGGTTAAGCATAAGATCACCACTACTACCACCCTCAATCTAGTGGTYAAGTGGAGATTTCCAATTGTAAAATTAAGAGGATTTTGGAGAAGGTAGTTAACCCCAATAGGAAYGACTGGTCTATTAAGTTTAATGATGCTTTGTGGGCTTATAGAACTGCTTTTAAAAATGCCTTTAGGAATGTCTCTGTATAAGCTAGTTTTTGGCAAAGCATGCCRCCTTCCTTTGGAGTTAGAGAATTGAGCATTTTGGGCAACCAAGGAGTTGAATGTTGATTTAGATGGAGCTGAGAAAAAGAGAATGCTCTAGTAGAATTAATTGGAAGAATTGAGGCTTAGTGCATATGAAGATGCATACGAAAATGCCCAACTCTACAAAGAGAAAACAAAGAAATGGCATGACCAACACATACAATCTCGAGAATTTAAGGAAGATCAACTTGCACTCCTTTTTAACTCTAGATTAAAGATTGTTCTCCGAGAAATTGAAATCCAAATGGTCGGGTCCTTTTCAAATTACAAAAGTCTACCCCTTTGGTGCTATTGAACTATTTGATGAGAAATCAAACAGTGTGTTTAAAGTTAATGGCCAAAGGTTAAAGCATTATTAGGGTAGTGATTGTGCTAAGGAAGGGTACTCCATTCCCTTAACTCCAAATTAATGTGCCTTTCTAGTAATTTAGTTAGCATAATATTTTCTATTTTATGTCTTCATTTCTATTAACTCTTTTCTGTCTTTATTCCTTACTTTWGAAAGCTTCTGTATTTGTTAGTTATGTTAGTTAATTGATTTTGTTATTGTTTTATCTTTGTTRYAACTATTCGTGTTGATCACATGTTTGCAGAGAAAAAAAAGAGTTTTTATTTTATTTTATTTTACCATTGTTATGATTCACTGTTGAGAATAGAGTTGCTGCAAGAATGCAATGTTATACATTATTGTCAAAATGCAACGATTCAGTATTGTAGGGGCCATGTGGAACAATGGGATTGAAGCTGGAGTTGGACAGATAGGGCTTGTTTGAGCAATGGGAAATAATATCGTACTTTTCACAATACCCAAGYTGGCATCTGTTCAAATTCACTTGCACATGAAACAGTAGTGACTTTTGAAAGTAGCCGTCCATGCATAGCATTTGAACAGCCTCACCTCGATTTTTGTTCCACCTATTCCCCTGCCATCTACACCTTTCCCATTGTCACTTCCTTCCTCCACCCCACTTCTTTCTGTAACTGCTACCTTTCTCTGCCAACGCCTTTCTCTTAGAAACCTTTACTCACTCTGCTCTCTCTCAACTCTACCTTGCACAAACACTGTCCTGTCTTTGCAATCACCCACTCCATCACTCTCCTTGAAAACACCCTCAACAACCCTTCCAGCCACCATGCCTCGAACAAATCATGCCACTGTCAAAAAGCCATCCCAGCCATATTGCACATTTATCAGCAATGAAGCCAAGAGCTGATTTGATTCGGTCCTAGCCCATCGTGAACTCCTCATTGAAAAGGGTGTTGTGATCATTAATAGCCGAACCATGGGCCTTCCCAACTATGTTCAAGAACAGATTTTGACGCGCAAGTGGCTTAAGTTTTGTAGCCAGTCGAAGGAGGCCCATCCATACTAGGTGTGGGAGTTCTATGCCAATCTGGTCACACTACATGCCTGAACAGTCATGGTTCGTGGTGTATCTTTGATGAGTTTTGATGTGAACCAAATGTATGAACTACCAAAATTTAAGTGCGAGTATTGCACTTTTCGAGACAGCATGATCGAGAAGAGCTAGTCGACAGTCCTTAAGATGCTGACAGTGGAAGGAATCCAATGGACCTTATCAAAAGAAGGTGTGAGATCTGTAACTAGAGTTAGTCTCTTTCTCTAGCCCTGGTTTGGTTTCACTTCATCAAACCTCATCTGATGCSGAGCACTCATGACACTACTATCTCACAAGACCATACGGTGCTTCTCTTATGCATTGTCACGGGAATCCCAATCAATGTAGGGCAACTCATTGTTAATGAAATTAGAGAGTGCCGGAATAAAGGTACCAGGAAGTTGTTCTTCCCTTGCTTAATCATGGACCTATGCGAAGCAGATAATGTTCCCGACTCCTTGGGTAACCTAAAATCATCAATAATGGGCTTATCACTAGTATCACYATTAACCGGTTATGTCGAAATGCTAAGCCTAACATTTTCACCATCGTGAACAATACAGCTGCATGGCAACCTGGGCAACCTTGCAAGCCCCTGCAGGACTCAGCTCTTGTTGAACTGCATGCCTTGCGAGACTAGGTAGGGGAATTGACCATGGCTCAATGTTCTCATGCCCCTCTTCTGCAAAATTTTTAGCAAGAGCAAAGGGCCTTCCAGAAGCGGTTCATAGAGCAGCAGTTCTCCTACTGGGAGTGTAGGTGACTTTTTGATCGGGATGTCGAAAAAGCACTCCACACCATCTCCTCCCGTTGGCTTATGAAGTTCACCCTTTTCCCCAACTCCCTCAAAGACAAGGGTAAAGCAGTTGCACAGGATCTCTCTAATGATTCCAAATCTAATGAAATAGATGATGACTCAAACTAAYAGGGGAATTATATTCAGCTTTTACCTTATTTTTCTTATTCAATTGCTAGTTGCAACTTTGACTGTCTCTGTTGTTAATTTCTTTTTATGAACTATTTAAAACAATGTGCATGGCTAGAGCCATAGTTTTGTTGTTGGGATGTTCCCTTTGTTTATTTTACTTTTCTTGCTTAGAATGTTATTAGCTATATTTGCTGTTAGTTGGTGCTATTTTGGCCTATTGTCAGTTTATCTTGTCRATTTTGGGGGCACCTGTGGTTAAACATTGTTTCTGCCTTATGATTATGCGTAATTTTAAGTCAGCTTACAAGATAGCCTATTATTACTCTATTTTGCTCAATGCTACAGTTCGCCTGCAGCATTCATTATGTGTATTTTTTCTTTAACCGCTGTTGTTTATTGCTTTACTTGGATGCCATACATGCATTATTGGAGCCTATCTATAGCATTGAGTTTATGGACTTACTATATTCAAAATCTAATCAATGTTGTACCTGGCTCACTGTCAGAACCATGGTTCACCATTCCTTCTCTTTCATATCTTCCTATATTTTGAGGATATATTTCACACTAGTTGATAGATTCCCCCTCCTTAGGCCAAATGTTGTTAAGTATGAGTAATCCTTCAAAATTTCAAGTGCTATGTATAGCCATCTATTAATTGTTGTTGATTAATACTTGYATATCCTACTCTTTTGAGGACATAAATGTGATTTCAATTGCATCTATAACTACTTTGAAACTAGATTGCGAAAACCCCTTATTAGCTTTAGAAACGGAAAGAAATTTTTTGGAAATAAAATTTCGAACACGTTTGGGGGTTGCCCTTTGATGTGATTTGCTAATCTACTGTTGCACTATAGTATCTACCCAATATCTTAATTGCCTAGTAACCAGAGTTATGCATGTTACCCATGTATAATTTTGCATTAAAAAGTGATGCTAGGTACAAATATGTATAGTAACTCTTATCTTTGTGACTTGGACCTAGTAATCGGGAACCTTCATCATAAATGTCGATTTTCACATCAAACAGTTCTTGTGACACTATAGAGCAAGATTCTGCACAAGAAAAAAAAAAAAAAACAGCCAACTTACTGAGGTGGCTGCACCAACACTTTTAACCACTGTAACCAACCTGATTTTCACTTATTCCTTTTTATTTCTAGTTTGGGGAATTCAATATTTGTGTGGAAAAGAAGTTTGTCGAACATATGTTAMAATCACATTAGTCTTTTGCATCGGGTTGGGATAACTTGTATTCTTGATATGTAGTTGGTCATGGTTCATTACCACACACTTGCTTAAGATGACTAAAACACTTATCCATGAATAAGAAATCTTATGTTGAACTTTCTTAACCATTATTCAAAGTAGATGATTTTTTGTTTCCYTTTTTCTTTCGTTATTGCTCGAGGACTAGCAATGTTTACGTTTGAGGTGTTGATGTGAGTGGAAAACTATTGATTTTACTAGTAATTATATACATGTTTTCACCCCTTTTAATATAATGAAGTACCACTTTATACTATTTTGCCTCGAATATTGTTTAGAACTAACCAAGTGACTTTATTTGTGCACTAGTGTGAAATTATAGGATTCATGTGCAATTGCTAAGGTAAAATACTCTATTTTGTAGCAAAAAAAGGTTCTATAAGTAAATAAAAGGTCACTTGATGAGCAAGTGAAGATTTATTCAATGCTGCTACAATGGAGAGCAATGGTTTAAAAATGCAATGCTGTAGCACTGAGTATCACAAGCAATAAAAAAGAAWATTTTATTCAAAGAAATAAAGTGAAGGAAGAAAAGAAAAGTCATCATTGAAAAAAAAGGAGATCATTTATGGAGCCAAAAAGTTAAAAAGCAAAAAGTGATAGGCAAAAAATTAAAAAGCAAAAAGTTGCTTATAACACCTTTTTGCCAAGCTTCCAAAGGAAGCTTCAGTAGACAAAAGAGGGGGAAGTTGAAATGAGAAGGCATTTGGGCACTAGCATAAAAAATGCAAGAGAGAGAAAAGGGGAGAAAAGAGGAGAGATAAAGGGAGCAAAAAGAGAGAAGTTTGGAAGAAGAAGAAGCCTTCAAGGAAGCCTTCACTATTGGATTTCATCAACCTCTTTAGGCTTTCTTTCTCTTTCTCTTAGTGATTATTTCGAGATGTATTTCAATATGTTAATCTTTCACATCTTATATTTCATTTGATCCAAGAACATGAACTAACTTCTTAGAAGTTAGAGTTTTGATGACCTATGTATTTAATGTCTATTTGAATGATTTGAGCAAGGTTTGGTCCTTGCAAATGCTTTAATCATGATTATTTGTTGTTTACTTTCATTGTTTTATTGGCCATGAATAGTGTTTGTGTGAGCTTCTTGAGCTTCAAAAGGTAGTAAAAGAGGTGAAAAACGTGAATAGACGTGGGTTTGGTGATCTTGAGATAAGGTTTAATATCTTGGGGATACCATAGAATATTGAAGACATTCATATTTCATCCATAAAATTATATGAGAGTTGAACTTTAGTCGAGTTCCTTAAGCTAAGTAACTCTGACAGGTAGGACAACTTAGTGAAATAGGAACAAGGACCAACAAACTAAAAGGGGAGGTCATTTTCTATCTCGATTTGCATTTCTATTGTAGCTACCCCTTTCCTRTAGCATTTTGCTCGAAAGTCAGTACTGCAACCGTCTGCAACATTGATGTTTTGACTTCTTGGACATTAGTACATTGGGGATTCTTAACTCTAACTCACTTTTAATTTCTTGATTATCTCGTTTGTGTGATTGCTATGATTGTTTCCGAATCCTTTTCGTTAGATAAATTTAGATTATTTTATTTCATTTTCATGACAACCAACAACTATTGATTTGTTTAGGAATTTAAACCATCACTTTCGAACCAACAATCCTTATTTGAYGATACTCTTATTTACTCTATATTACTTGTGAATCGTGTAAACTTAAATGAGTAAAACTTTATTGCGTGTGCAATTCTGTCTATCACTAAGATTGCTATAAAGTGACATATTTACCCTTATATTAGAAAAAAAAGAATAAATTGCATGAGAGAAAAGATGTTGACTTATAGTGTTAGTTTGAAAATTAAATAAGGGTAAAGATGGAAAAATATATTTAATGGTGTCTTGATAAATGGAATGTGACATATTCTCAAGAAAAAAAACTATTGTGATATACTTTAAAAAACTGAAGAAATTAATTKTTTGGACTTGCATTAATTTTTGAATATTTATTGTAGTTATTCGGGAGACTTTTTGGATTAAGTCCCCCACATATGTATTTTCTTTAATTAGTAATAAATTGTAGATGTTCTTGCCAAACCTCCAGCACTTCAATGTTTTATCCCTAAATCTTTTTTTTTTTCTTACTTACATTTGTTGTTCACCTATTAGATTAATTTTAATAGATTACATATTATTTTTATATCAAGATCAAAGTTTAAACTAAGTAAATTAACATGGCCAAGCCCCCGGACAGTGCCGATCCTGAGAACCCAACCCAAGAGATCGGCCTGGCCTACATCAATAAGGAGCACAAGTCTATCCRAACGAGGCACAAGATGAGAATAGGATTGCATGGGTGGCCTTAACCYAATGCGTAAGACATTTTTCCTACATTACATTTAAAGGATGTTAATTTATTTTATTTAATATGGCCTATACATGTGCATAACGCAATGCTGTCTAAAGTTCAATGTTTTTTATTTTACCTATTCGGTATATTTATTCTTCATTATACACTTTTTTTAATTTAATGGGTGAATATTAATTCTAATTAAAGAAGGGTAAGTAGATTCCTTGTATTCAAAACTAGCTATTCTCATATAAAATGACCTTGTCTTGCTAGAGTACTATTATGAGGAGAAAAAGAAAGAAAAAAAGAGGTGTATAGACCTATTCCCATCTGAAATTATAATTTAAGAATTACATTTCTTTCATAAATTTTTTGTTTATCTAAACTTGGTATTATAACCAATAAGGTCTACTTATATATAATATAATTGTAATAAAACTTTAATAGGAGTAACAAAAAAAGATTTTCTTATCTTAATCGTGATTTCAAATCAAACATTAGAAGCATTTATATATAATTAGTTGTGATACTATATACATAAGTTGATTTCATAAATAAAATGTTTYAAGATGATGTTTTTCTTTTTGATTTAATATGTTCYTTTTATTATCTTCTCAGACATATACTATTGATCCTAGTTAAATTATCATTTTTTAGGGGGAAAAAAAGAGTTCAATAACCTTGCACCCCTTCATGCATTCTCTGGTTCCCCAAGTAGTRGTGGCAAACATCTGGATTTAAAGCCGTTAACTAACTTTTGAGGAGTCTTTACTACGCAAAACCTCAAAGTCCTTCACCAAATCACCATATTCGCTGGAAACTTTATTAGGCGAATGTCATTAATAAAACCTCAAGAGATTTTTTCAATCGATATTTACTTCTAATTTTATTGTGATTGTGAAGTAGAAATAAGGAACCCTTATCTCTAATTCTTTTCTAAGAAGAATAAAGAAGGAAGCATAGTAAATAAAGGAAACCAACAAATTTATTAGGAAAGCCATCAGGTGCTCTTGGATCCCATTCCTCACCGGATTAGGAAACTCTACCTCATGAAGCTCTATATACATTCCTCCCTCATAAGCAACTTTCTGATCAAACAAATAATGGGAAAGTTAGCTCCCTACAAAAAAAGTAAAAGATGTCGCAGTAAGCAACTATGGTTGTCTCTTTCTTGTCTTCCTCARGAACTCATTACAAATATTGCTAACCTTGTTGCTTCCTCTACGTTAATGTAAGTTTTTTGCATTAAGAATCACCTTCTTTTATCTTCTTTTTTCTTCTACTTTGGTTTACAATGTTCATCATTGCTATTACTATGCAGCTGAATGAATTTGGATTTCTACAAACTACCTAAGCAAGGAGAAGATTACATAAATGGACAAGTGGCTATGGAAAACTTCCTAGTTGTTGYCTGACGTAATATCAATAAAGATTCTTAATTCTTCAAAAAGTTTTCTCAGAACAAGAATTCAGAGGTATTATATAGACAAGAGGTCATATGCACATCACCTTATTCTTGAGTTTTGTTTATCTTAAATATGATCAGTTGAAATAAAATTTTAGAACACAACTAAATATCATTGTTTACATAAATTTCTTATCTACAAAATATAATAAGAAAACAAGAGGAATGCGTTACAAATAATTAATCTTATAAATTTATAAGAAAGTTTTACAATCTCCAAAATGTTTTCAAGTCAAGAACTCAATCTTTTGATTCTTCTCTTTGGAACTTTTTGATGGCTTCGCAACTTAATCTCGAAATTTGGAGAGAAATTCGGTGCTCTTTCTTCTAAGCTTCTCTCAATATGAATTTCTGGACCACATCTTCTTATAGTTTGGCTTCTATTTATAGGCAACGCAAATTGATTTGATTGATCAAAGTTCCATCTAGAAGTGACATGRTATTACTTGATTCACCAAGATGCATCCTTGATTTCTATTGGCTGCACATTGTCATTCTTGACACGTGTCAACCTTTCATTATCAAGATGTCAAATACTTCCCAATCTTAAGGGAAGCATTTAAAATTAATTTTTAATTTTTTAAATAAGTTATAAAATTTTAATATCGACAAATTACCCCTTTGGACTCTTTCACGTGTACAACTCAAAACTGAGTCTCAAGTGGATAAGTTCCAAATCAATTTACCATTTGATTGATATTGTAGGTCGATCAACTTGTTAGTCTTTTATCTTTCTTTTCTAATAACTTGAGTTATTTCTTTTAGCCATTTTTTAAACGTGTAGGCCCCTACATTTTTCCAACGTTGGCACCTTTCAACATTGTGCCCTCTCTTTTTCTAACTCTTTGTTTCCAAACTTTGGGCTATTTCTTTCTTCAACTTTGGGCCTATTTTCTTTGGCCTTCCTTTTTTTTCTTTCTYTCTTTCTTTTTTTTTTTTGGGAAATCTCTATCTAGTTAGATAGATATATACCTTAGATAATCTAAACATATCTTATACACATGGAAGTTGTGATGAAACTTATATTACTAAACCTAATACAACCTCTTTTCTTTTCGTCTATATAWGCACATCAATTACATAATTTTTTCCTTTTGACTTTTTATTGCATCGCCAACTTTGATATTTTGGTAAGTCTTCTTGTAAGTTTTGTCTCCTATCCTAAATAATTTCCTTCACAGTTGGACTTATTCTTGCATGGTTGATTCTTTATTGTTGATGTAGCCTTTATTCTTGCACTTGAGGAGCCCCGAGGAGCATGCTAACAAGAGAAGCCAAGGTATCTCCAAAAGAAAATAAAGAATAGTAAGCATCTCCAATTTGCTAAAGATCGCTGCAAATGATCCTGTTGAACAGTGATGATTGCACAGCAATAGCGAGGAGAGAGAGAGAGAGAGAGAGAGAGAAAGAGAAGACCGGCGACAAGGGCGGCATCGTGAGGGCATAGGGAGGTGGCGGCAGGTGTATGTGAGATTTTTGAAGAAGATAAATAGTCCTTTAGGTCAAATTAATTAATTAATTAATTAATTTTTAACTAAACTTAACACTAACCAAAATTCCTTTGTGAGCCATTTTTATTCCTTAACCAAATAAACCCAACTAAATTAAGGTCTAATAGTTTTCTTCTGGCCTAAATCGAACATTAGATCCGGTTTTGGATTTGAATAAGAAGAGAATGGACTCTAATGGGTGTCAAGCCTAAATTAATTAACTAAAAATTTTAATTAAATTAAACTAATAATATTTCACATTAAAATAAACATACTCACACATAAAGGCACAAATGAATAATAATAATAATAGAAATAAATTATTTATTTCTAATTGGTACATCAAACATTACAGTCTCTAAGTCCTTTCGGTGCAAAATAATTAAATCACTAATAATCATGAATATAATCTAATTAGTGGATTTGAAAATAAATTATATAGTTATATAAAATTCGTAAGAATGGAATATTTAGTCTTGGGTATTACACTCACCCAAAGATTCCTTACTATCTTGAACAAAAATTRTKATATTATTCCTTAACTTCATATTTTGGAAGGTGGGAAGTACTTACGGAGGAAGGTGAAGGCTAATAGTTCACACGTAGCAAGGGAACCAGATGGGAGGGAGTTTAGCCAAGCTTTCGATTTATCCTTAAGTGTGAAGGGGAAGAGTCWCAACCTAAYGACATCATCACTAAGACTATTTTGCTTAAAAGTTTCATAAATCTCTAAGAAGTAAGAGACGTGAGAATCAGGATCCTCACTAGACAACTCATAGAATTGCACACTTTGTTGGATCATTTGAATAATCGCAGGTTTGATCTCAAAGTTGTTTAGGGCTACTCTAGGTCTAGTAATGGCGGGATGAACTCTTTCCACTGTTGGAATGAGATAATCCCTRAGGGTTTTAACCCTCTCCTCATTCTCTTGATTTTCCATATTCTTAGAATTATCAAACTCCAATTCCTTCTCCTTAGTTTGACTATTATCCCCCAAATCAACAATTACACTATCTTCTGCCTTGGTCATTCGCTCTCCAATGTCTTTCTTATTGTCTCTAAGAATAATATCAAGATCTATTATGCATCAACATAAGGAAAACACATAATTCAAAGCAAAATACCCAAACAAAAAAGAACAAATAAAACCAAAAATATACAAAGAAATGGTCTAATCTCAAGGCAATTGAACAAAGAAAAGTGTATAATACCAATCAAAAGCCCCAGGCAAYGGYGCTAAAAACTTCATGCTTACAAAAATAATGCATTCTTWTCTTAGCAAGTACTAATTTCAAAAAGTRTACAACAAGTGGATTAAGGTTGAYCCCACGAGGACTTCTAATCAAGTACCAAAATTATTGAATTTTTCTAATTTAAACCTATCGAGAGTGATTGAATTAGAGTAATAACTAGAAATGAAAAAGTAGTCTAAAAAGTTCAATTGTGAAATTCAATTACCTACATCCAAAAAGAATCCAATGTGATAAAAGTGGTTAGTTAGGGTATTGATCCGAATCATTCCTATAATGAGCTAAATTAATGGCAACTTAATTGCCCTAAATCCCAAACCTAATCTAATTGTTAATGGTAGAATTTCCTAATTTAGGTTCTATGCAATCCCTTGGCATAAAACCCCTAAATCCAATTAAATAAAGTCATATCCCTATGTGAATTAGATTAATCGAAATTGCATTAATGATTTAAGAATTCATCAATTTCACTAACTATGGTTACTTACTATCGAAAACCACCAAAAAGAAACTGATTCTATCCCTAGTCGGTTTAATACTAATGGGTCATCATTGCCTAAGTCCTAGTCAATTAATTAGTTTACCTCCMGGTCCTTCTGAATTGATTATGAAATCAATTTGTAGGTAGCTAATATACAAAAAGCATTAATAAAGCCACAATGACAATAAACAACTCAACTAAATTGGGATCCAACAATGAAAGCATAATAGAGTTTAACTCATTACACAGAACTCATTACACAGAAATCATCTTCTCAAATAACCTTGACCAACACAAAAAGTTTAGCCTAGCAAACTCATGAAATCCACCATAGAAAGTATAATAAACATGTTATAACCAAAGACTAAAGTAGAAAAAATCGATTTGATGAGCAAATCCTTAAGTAGGCTTGGTTGAATACAAGTCTTCAAGCTTTGCAATGGCTTCCTCCAAGTTCCTCTCATTAAATCTATCCTAAAACTATGAAGAAATAGTATTTCAAGACACCAAAAGTCTCTAAAATTRGGCATAAGACACACTACTTATAGAATAACAGTAAAAACCCTAAAAATGCTCTAACCTGCACCTAATTGGGCTCAAAACRGCGACGATTATTGGCCAAAAAGAAATCAATTCATGATCTGGTCCAAACTGATGTCGGTTTGGTTTTGGAAAACATAGCACAAATTATGAAGTGAGATCGGTGCTTGATTGGTGAAAATCATGGGCCCAATTGGTGATTGGAAAAAAAAACTTCAATACTTRGCAAAAAATTTAGGTTTTCAACTTCTAGAAATTGCTCCTTGACCCAACCTTCTCTGAAATTGTTGTATGGCTTGTTTAAGGCCTTCTTTTTCTTGTCTTTGGGATAAAAACCTTGCACATAAATATTTCAAATCAAAATAAGTGTAATACAAGGTTAATTATATAGAAAACTCGACAGGAAATGACTTAAGTAAAGGATAACTATAATGTAAAATRTGACAATATCAACTATCTCTAATGCTACAACACCATGTTATGCTGACATCGTCAAGTGTTTAGTTGGAGAGGTAAAGCCTCCTGGACTAAGTTAGCATCACCCAAAGAAGTTCTTGCATGAGTTTTACTACTGATATGAGCCATTCTTATACAAACTTTYTGCTGATCAAATTTTGAGAAGATTTGTTGCTAAAGAAGAGTTCAAAGTGTGCTATAGAATTGTCGTATGGCACTATATAGAGAACAACTTAAAGAAGGTTGTACTGCAGCTAAGGTACTTCAAACTAGGTATTATTGGCCAACATGGTTTAAGGATGCCTATGAATTTGTTAAGATTTGTGATAAATGTCAGCGAATAGGAAACATTTCCTGAAGGCATCATTGAACAATATTTTGGAGGTTGCACTCTTTGATGTATGAGGAATTGACTTCATGGGACCATTTCCAAACTTTTCTRGAAACACTTATATTTTGGTTGTTGTGGATTACGTGTCCAAATGGATCGAAGTTGTAGTAGCATTTCCYACCAATAATGCTAAAGCAGTGGTTAAATTTCTTCAAAAGAATATTTTCACCAGATTTGGCACATGTAGAGCACTAATCAATGATGAAGGAACGAATATGTGCAATAAATTAATGGAGAATGTTCTTGCCAAATATGGTGTGAGGCATAAAATTGTTACAGCATATCATCCCCAGACTAGCTGACAAGCAGAAATCTCTAACCGAGAGACCAAAAGAATTTTGGAGCAAATTATAAGCCCAAAGAGAAATGATTGGTTTTTAAGGATGAATGACACATTATGTATAGGATCGTGCGAGAGAAGCAAAGACGTAGCAAAAGCTAAAGATAAAAACTTTTTGCCTTCTCAACATGAGTTTAGGAGCAACTTACTTATTTTTCTTCCTCTTGAAACTAGATAGGCRCTAGGGTTTCTTGTTGGAGGTGCCGAATTTCTCCCTTGACGGGATTCTCCRGTCTAAGCTAAAGGAGGTGGCGGCTCTAAAGGCTGCTCGGATCCTTCACTTTTGCGCATAAAAACTACAAGTAGGTGCTTCTTTCGATCTTCAGAGGTATGACTCTACCTCTTCTGGACTAGGTTTTGATGAGCACCTAGGATGAACAAGAAGAGAGAGAGAGAGAATGGCGGCTAGAGAAGTAGAGAGACTAGGTCAAGAGGATTCTTCAAAGAGAGGTTATATATCTTAGGTTTAAAACCTAAAATAACGAGTTTTTGAAATTCATTAGAACTAGGAATTTCGGCTAAGGTGTAAAACCCCTTAGAATGGCCGAAATTCTCCCAGGACTAGGGGGTTTTCGGCCACCCTAGGTTTTCCTCTCGTGAGGCCAAGATTCCTAGTCTTTTCTTGAGTCAGGTTTGGTCCCTTCTTTTTATTATCTCTAATTTAATCCCTAAGTCCATTCTTTAATTAATTCTTTACCTGGATCAATCTAAATAATAAATTAAATATCCAATGGAGTTATCTTAAGCCCTAACCCTATTCTTTAATTAATTMTTTATTTGCATCAATCCAAGTAATTAACTAAATATCCAATAGACTTATTTTAAGCCTTAAGCCCATTCTTTAATTAATTCTTTACTTGGATCAATCCAAGTAACTAATTAATTAAATATCCAATGGACTTTTTTTCTAACTTAATAAATATAGACTAAACTGAATAAAATACTATCTCTCATTACCTTAGTTCATCTTTGAAGTCTAGTTGTAGAATTATGTACTTAGGTAATATTGAGTTACCTAGSGAATCAAAAGACAAATTATTCATGGCTACTAAAATGACCAAAATATTATATCATGCCATTTTAAGTGTTCCATTTATCACCATATGGATACATTGGCCCCATAAACAATATTGAATGAGCATAATCTTTGACCTACAGATGAAAAGATGAATATATCCTTATGTGTAACACCTATCAAAGAGAAAGGAATAATGTACTAATACATTCTCAATGACATGTATCATCCTTAGATTTCTAATATGATAATCCATGACAACCTCGAATGTCCTTACTTATCATTGGGAGCTACCTAGAAGAAAACATTCTAAAGTCATGTTTGCAGAGCCCTGAATCATTTGAATATCTCTTGGACAATCACAAGAGGGTGATTAATTCTTCACAAAGTGAAGCACATAAACTATCTTGTACCGATCTGTCTTAGTTAATTAGACACCATATCCCCAATATACAAGGTTAGTGATCTATTAAAGGATCTACCTACAGTATATCAAAGAATATAGCTTTAGGCTTACTAGACTACCAACTAGCACTCGAGTAATAGGATATTCATCCATGCAGTATTTTGGTTTCTACAGGGATGGTACTTTAACAGAAACCAATATCACAGGTCCTACTATACGTATATCAAATACGGTTTGCAATTGGAGTGAACGGACAGTCCACTAAGGCAAGTCAGTATTAGAATCTATTACACAATGAACTTATCATGATAGAATGCATAGTTCTATCAAAAGACTAAGAGCCTATTTGTCTTGCTAATTAAGTCATCATGGTTTATGCCTAACTGTGATGAATGATCCATCACATATACCATTTACTTGATTGCTTGGACTTATACCAACGAAATATACAATTCAATTTATGTACCAAAGTGGAATAGATGGAATTACTCTTTTATTGCAATTTATATAAATAYATTRTCTTTAAGGTATATTATCCTAACAATCTTCCACTTGCACTCAAAGACTATGAAAGTCCATAGGTTCCTACTCYTATGGCATCTAGATATTTGCTAAAGACCTTCTCTGCCAAAGGCTTCGTGAAGGGATCTGCCAGATTGTCTGTTGAGGAAATCTAATCCACGGTAACTCGTCATTTTGAATGAATTCTCGAGTAAGATGGTACTTCCTTTCAATGTGCTTGTCCTTTCTGTGGTTTCTAGGCTCTTTGCATTGTGACACAACTCCAGAGTTGTCACAATACATTACAATCGGCTTCTCCCATATGCAATATAACTTTAAGTTCCATAAGAAACTTTTGAAGCCACACTACTTCCTTGGATGCCTTTGATGCTGCGACATACTCAGATTCTGCGGTAAAGTCAACAATACAGGATTTCTTAACACTCCTTCATGAGATAGCTCCTCCAGACAAGGTAAAGACGTATCCTCTAGTGGATTTTCTTTCATCTTTATCAACCTAGAACTATAAGTCTGTGTATCCAACAGGAACAGAGTCATTAGCTCTGTAAACTAGCATATAGTCCCTAAAGCCTTCAGGTACTTTAGAATATGCTTTATAGCTTGCCAATGTTCTTCACCTGGGTTTGACTGAAATCTTCTTACCATGCCTACGACAGAGCAAATATCTGGCTTGGTACATAGTATGGCATACATGAAATTTCCCACAATTGAAGCATAGGGAATCGTACTCATTCTTTCCCTTTCTTCCAAGGATTGTCTAGGATAATCGTTGGAAGATAMTATTAGATCGTGTCTAAAGGGAATAAGTGCCCCTTTACACTGATCCATGTTAAACCTGACCAGTATCTTGTCAATATAAGTAGATTGGAATAAAGCCTAACATTCTTTGCTTYCTATCTCTAAGAAGTTTTATACCAAGAATATAGCTAGCTTCTCCCATATCTTTCATGCTAAATCGACTTGACAGTCAAATTTTAATTGATGATAATTTTCCTACATCATTTCTAATGARTATGATTTCATCAACATATAACACCAAGAAGGACACATTTTCACTATTCGTCCATTTATGCACGCATGGTTCATCTATGATTTGTACAAATTCGTAATTTTATAGACCCATTAAAACATTTGTTCCATGCTCTTGATGCTTGCTTTAGTCCATAAATGGACTTCTTAAGCTTGTAGACCATGTGTTTTTAACCTTTGTCAATGTAGTTTTCTGGCTCAGACATATAGATGTCTTCACTAAGGTAGCCATCAAGAAAGGCCATCTTGACATCCATTTGTTATATCTCATAATCATAATGACATTCTATGGCTAAGACTATGTGAATGGATCTAAGCATGGTTACTGATGAAAAGGTTTCCTCATAATCATATATATTTTGCCTACCATAACTAGATTATTTAATTTAAATATTTATTTACTTGAAATTGTTTTAAAAAAATTGTAATAAAATAATTAATATATTAGGATAGTAATGATATTGTGATATTTTGTAAACGTTAGGACTGATATAATTCCCCAACTCATAAATGTGTTGGCAAAACATTCGTATAGAGACATGTGGAAATGTTGGCATAAAACATGTTCAATGATGGYTTGGAAACATTAGGACAATGTTAATAATATGACGTTTATATATGTTGGGAATGATCTAATCACACAACACAAATAAATGTTGTCATATCCTTTTGTTCTRGACTTTAATAAATGTCGATGAAAATAACATTTTCCAGTTATAAGAAATATCGGCATACTATCTATTGTATGACTCATACAAACGTCATTACAATTATATTCTCAATACTTACATAAAAGTCGGCATATGTTTTTTACATGACGATTCCAAACATACCAAACGTTGAGATAATATAATAAAACGATTGCGCATAAGTACCGACTTACCTAATATATGACGGATTAAATGTGCCATCATAAGAATTATGTTACAACATTTGTAAACGTCTRCTAAAATTCCCTACGAATGTCGCGATACTAATCGCATCACGACGAATACAGACATCGTAACTCCTCATCATATGTCGATACAGAACAATATTGCAATATTGTTAATGTCTCTAAAAAACCATTATCCCAACATATATATATGTCAATGCATCTTACAAATAGATATGGCCATAAGACTACTCTAGGGATTTTTACAAATGTMAGGAAAACCCAACCTATATTGACACAACCAAATGTAGTATAAGCACGAAATAAACGTCACCTAGTGATAGACAAAACTGCATGTGCAATTAGCTTCAAATGTGCAAGTGTACACTGTCTACAAGTAATATAAAGTGAATAGAGTATCGATCTTGTAASACCCTAAAATCGGTTATCATACAATTGTCGRTTATAGACTCACGTGAGAAAAAACTAGGTATTTGACCTAATAAGATTGTAGAGAATTTAGTTGTAGGTCAGAAAATGATTAGGCAAAACGAATCCAGATAATAGGGAAATTTACAAACCAACATCAAACTGTAATCTAGGCTAAAATTACCATTTTGCCYTTAATCACGAAAAGGRAAATTGATGTGAGTGGAAAAACATTGATTTTACTAGTGATTATATGCATGTTTTCACCCTTTTTAATAYAATGAAGTACTACTTTGTACTATTTTGCCTCGAATATTACTTAGAACTAACCAAGTGACTTTAATTGTACAATAGTGTGAAATTATAAAATCATGTGCATTCGCTAAGATAAAATACTCTATTTTGAAGGGAAAAGGATTTYATAAGCAAAACAAAAATTCACTTGATGAACAAGTGAAGATTTATTCAATTTCGCGACAATTTTCAGCAATGGCTTAAAAATGCAATGCTGCAGCACTGAATATTATGAGCAAAAAGGAATATTTTATTCAAAGATGGAAAGTCAAGGAAGAAAAGAAAAGTCATCATTGGATAAAGGAGATAATAATTTCTGGAGCCAAAAAGCCAAAAAACAAAAAGTGGAAAGCAAAAAATCAAAAAGCAAAAAGTGCTTATGACACATTTTTGCCAAGCTTCAAGGCAAGCTTCATGGGACAAAAGGGAGGAGGTTGAAATGACCAACAAATTCGGCATTAGCATCAAAAAAGTAGGAGAGCGAAAAGAGGAGAGAGAAAGGGAGCAAAATGAGGGATGTTTGGAGGAAGAAGAAGAAGAAGAAGAAGACTTTAAGGAAGCCTTCACCATTAGACTTCATCAACCTCTTTAGGCTTTATTTCTCCTTCTTTTGAGATGTATTTCAATATGTTAATCTTTCACATCTTGTATTTCATTTGATCCAAGAACATGAACTAACTTCTTAGAAGTTAGGGTTTTGATGACCTATGTATTTAATGTCTATTTGAATAATTTGAGCAAGGTTTGCTCTTTATAAATGCTCTACCCAAGATTATATGTTGTTTACATTCACTGTGATATTGGCCAGTGTTTGTGTGAGCTTTTTGAACTTCGAAAGGTGGTGAAAAAGGTGGAAAATTTGAGTAAATGTGAGTTTGGTTATCTTGAGATAAGGTTTAATATCTTAGGGATACCATAGAATATTGGAGACATTCATATTCCATCCATAAGATCATATGAGACTTAAACTTCATTCACGTTCCTTAAGCTAAGTAACTMTGACAGGTAGAACAACTTAGTGAAATAGAAACAAGGACCAATAAACTGAAAGGGTGAGGTCATCTCTATCTAGCATTTGCTCAGAAGTCATTGCTACAGCCAGTCTACAGCATTGATGTTGTAGCTAAACCTTTGCTATAGCATTTGCTTAGAAATCATTGTTGCAGCCTATCTGCAGCATTTATATTTTGACTTCTTGGACATTAGTAAATATGGGATTCTTAACTCTAACTCACTTTTAAGCTCTTGATCATATCGTTTGTGCRATTACTGTGATTATTTTCGAATCATTGTGATTAGATAATTTTATTTTATTTTACTTTATTTTTGTGACAACTAACAACCAATTAATTTTATTAGGAATTTGAACAATCACTTTTGAACCAACAATTATTGTGGGATGATGAATACTCTTATCAATCTATATTACTTGTAAATACCCGAAAATTTTCTTTATTAATTTTGGGGTTTGATTTTGCGTGAAATTGTATGCCAAACTAGGGTTGAAATTTTATATGTGAATAATATTTTGAAAATCCCACGTTAATAAGTACGAAAATATTGTTCGTGTCGATAAGGAGTCCAAAAAAAAAAAATTGGTTGGTTAAAGGCTTAAATCGTGGACCTATTATTTCTTAGTCGGGAGTTTTTAGGCTTTTCATCCAAAGAAAGCCCTGTTTATATTTAATTTAAGGATTTAGGTCAGATTTTGATGTGGGAAAAAAAAAAAAAGGCCCGAAGGGTTTTGGGTTGCAGCCCAAAATACTAAAATTAAAAAAGAAAAAATATATAAAAAAATAAAAGAAGAAAGAAAAGAAAAAGAAACCTAAAGAAACCTTCATCTTCTTTCCTCCCGTAACCCCCTCCCCCACCGCCGCCGCCGGTCGCCGTCGTCGTCGTCGTCTCCTCTGTTTACCGACGCTGCTTGTCGTGCCCTTTCATTGCTTTTTCTTTTCTCTCCATATTCTCTTCCCCCTCTTCCACTACCGACACTTGAAGTGGTCGCTGCTCATCGCGGTTGTCGATTGGAGGCCGTTCGGCCGCACACCAGGGCCGATGCTCGAAGGAATGCCGCTCGCAGCAGGCATCAATCGAGGCTGACGCACTTGCTCAAGTCACTGGCAAGGCACCACACCAGGAGGCCGTCCGGTCCTTGTCCCCGAACAAGCGACCACTCCAGGTCTCATCTCCCGGCTCTCGCTCTCTCTTCTCGGGCCTCAGATTTGCGATCGGATGGTCGCGCGCCATCGCGACCAAAACGTCCGCCAGAGGGCGCGATTCAGGCCTCCAGATCTGGTAAAGCCATCTTCCTTTCCTCTTCTCTGTGCGACCAGACTACACGGCACCATTCGCCAGATTTGGTCCGCTGTCATCTTCTTCTACCTCTCTGCTCAACAGTTTTTCGTCTTCGACTGAAAGCCAGAAAGTTCTTGCCGCTGGCCATCACTCTGCTCTTTCTTGCCTGTTCGCGGTGCCAGACGAATTCCATCCGTCTGCCGACCAAAATCACAACCTGCCCGATTGGCGGCATGGTCGTTCAACAAGGGCAGCAAAGGTATACGCTAGCAGGTGCTCCTGGTCCGTGCGACAAAGAAGCATAGCCAGAATCCATCTGCCTAGCTACTACTGCGCTCACAGTCGTAACTGCTCGAAGAATTGAATTCAAGCCAGTTTGCGGGTTTCCTCAACTCGCGATCAGATTTGCAGTCCCTTGTCGTCAAACAGTCTTCGAAAGTTTTTACCAAAAAAGAATTTGGTTTGAGCAGTATAAGGAGCTTGTCCAGCCGCCCAGTGGCTAGCGCTGCTGCCCAGCCACCTTGCCAGGTGCCCAGTGTCCCAGCAGCACCG
>MEJB01000031.1:2128775-2228184 GCA_001752375.1 Rhazya stricta
TTATATCACCTTAAGCTCTTTATGATTATTTACTTTACACTATAAGAAATCAAATTTGACTTCTTTCCATGGTAGCAATCAAGAGTAAGGACTCTCCAAGGTTTCTAATTTCCTTTACTTTTTATAAACTTCTTGACCTCCTRTATTCATACAAGACCAAAGACACATGTTCTTTTAAATAATCCAAGAGAATCCAAATTGAAACTTCCTACTCTTTATTCCCCACGTTGACTTTATAGGACTGGACTTCCAACCTATTAGCCAAGTATAAGAAGCCAAAAAGAATTTCTACTCTTTGTTATACTTCAATTGAATTCCCTTGTCTTTTCTATGCCAACCGGTTTCTCCCTTCTACTTCATGCAAAAGTTTGGTAAACTCTATAAACAATCCAATTTCAACTTGAATTCTTGGTTTTCTTGAAGTCTCCTCTCTAACATAAGGAGTCTTCATTCTTATGAACTTTTTTCACCTCTTGGACACATGGTAAACCTCTCATTCCACCTAATCTATGCAATGGACAAGTGTCCCCTTTGTCTTTCCAATTCAAATTGGAATTTTATACCTACATAGGTTTCTCCGTCCATCTCTTCTTTAAAACCCCAAGCTTACAACACTTTTATTTTGCTTGACCATCCAAGACCATTAACACATACATGCCTGCCTACCTTTTTCCCTCAATCACAATAACATTCTGCCAAGAGTCCAGTAAGGCAGTAGACTTTTTGCTTAAAAGAATCATCGTGTGAATCATCTCCTTTGAAGAAATATAAGGTCCTTAAGATCTTCTTCAAGGTAAATTCCTCTTCTAGTACTAATTTATTCTTTTAATTTAAGCAAAAATAGGTTGTAAATAAACTCCCTTTCTTGAATATATATACAAACAATCACTAAGCCATCCAAYACTTGAGGACTTTCAGTTCATAAATCTTGCATCTTTTTCTTCCTACAAGTAAGTACTCTTTCTATCCTTAAGAAATATATGAAGCATATAKTCGGAGCATAAGCTTCATAAAATGTTTAATAGACTAGTTAGAAAAAATGCAATGATGTTATGAATGGTAGTGAGTAATTGTTGTGATAGTTGAAGCATGATCTTAGGACATTATTTTGCATTGAGTGATATGGACAATAAATTCATATGATGATGGCTTGATTGTGAGGTGTTATTATTTGATTTATGGAATGCATGACTTGGTGAAATTATTCTATGAGTAAAAGGATGGAATGCTGGAAATTTGCTTAAGATAAATTATCCACGGTTATAGATGAACTAATGTGTTATCCACGATTCAAAATAGGGCATATGATATATGCTTAGAAACCTCATGATCTTGGGAAGATTTTAAAATCACCATCACTAAAAATTACTTCTTACATTTTAAGATATGATCTAATCCTTTAATTGTCAAAACTTGTTGCYGAACTCAAAACTTATTGTAATACCCGAGATTCCTTTTTATGGATTTTTCRTTTGATCATGCAAATCTGTGAGCCAACTAGGGTTCGATAAAATTTTCTATGTAGTTAATGTTTTATTTATACATTAATAAGTGCGRAATTATTGTGTTTGTCAGATTAGGGTTCTTGGTTGGTTAGAGGCTCGACCCATTGGGCTTATTCGTTTTCATTTGAAAAACTAGGTTTTATCGAAAGAAAGGCCCATTGAACTTAATTTAATGAATTTGATTAGTTACGGATAGGAAAGCCCGAAAGATTTAGGTTAGGGCCTAAGTTAGAAAAAATAAAAAAATAAAAAAAACCCTAGAATCCTTTTCTTCGTCTTTCTCCCATTGCCCCCGCCGCCCAAACCCTAAGCCACCCACCCTACTTGCCGCTACCGCGTCTCCCTCTGCCTACCTGACACCTCRTCGTGGCCTTTCCTTTCTCCTTCTCCGCTCTCCTTCTTCTCTCCCCTCTTCCCACTGCCGAGCTCTTGATGAAGCGCTCCACCCAGATCGGCCTTCATCTTATTCTCTTTCTTTCCTCTTCCTCCTACTCGACGCAGCTTCGCCATTGGAGTTCCCGAGCTGCTTGGTGAGAGCTCCGTGACGCCATTCGTGTGCGTCGCTCAACGGCTCGCAAACGTTTGACCAGGAGAATCCGCGCACCCGGTCGGAGAACGTCCAGATTTGGAGTCCCCGGATCGGCCATCAGGTCCGCTGCTGGCGCTGCTGTTGCCCACTGTCCGAGCTCGTTGGAGCTGCGAATCACGGCCGCACCACTGCTAGCGTCACTCGCCGAATTTGCCTTCATCTTCTCCTTCTCCTCCTCTGCTCGACCGATCTGTGCTACACCACCATCCACCTACGCTGCTGCTTCTCGACCAAGATCAGGGGGACTTCTTACCTCGGCGGAAGTTCGCCAGATCTGCATGTCCCATTGCCGGTCTCCACTGCAGACGGCGACGTCGTTCTGGTCGTGGCACTCGAGAATGTTGGAAGCCTTGCTAGAATCAGGCCATAGGCTATTGATGGTTTCTTTTGGTTGGCTGCTCGCCAGTTCTGGAATTGCCCAGCACCCAACTCCCAGCGCCCAGGCGCCTAGGACCGTTGCGCGGGTCACTCGAGCGCACGCTTGAGAACCCAAAACCATTTCCCGAGACACTTGGACTTTATGGACGTAAAAGGTAAAAATATTATTAATTAATATTGAAATTTATGACTTATGAAATTATATTCTAAARTAAAATTGTGGGAGAACATAAATTAAGTTTAACACCCGAACGAAGGAATTTAAATTGTAACCTTAAAAGGACATGRTAATTGGTAATGTGGGAACTAAGAATGGATTAATAATTGGCAAAGGACATTCTTGCATTAAACACATAATACCTAAATTGGGACGATCGAACTAAATAGACTTTCTTTCTATAATCAAAATTAGGTCGTTTTGAGTGCCTTAATGTTGAGAACGGTCGAAGGATTTTATTTTGCAACTTAAATAAGAACCCTTTAACATAAAGGACTCCGGGTAAGTAAACTCTCATGTTCTCATTAATATATGTGTGTGATTGTTATTTAATCTGAGATTTATGTAAGTAAATTCTGGCATTCATTAACGCAGATGATTGGATGTATCTGAATCCCTTTAAATAGATTAATGTGTTGGATATGAGATTTCTATGTAAGTGAATTCTCACATTCTCATAAACATATATGTGTTGTGGTTATAATTGCTCTTACAGGCATTGAATGTATATTAAGTCTGAGTTCTATRTAAGTAAATTTTCTCATTCTCATTTAGTGGTGATGTAAGTGTRTTGTTATTATGATTGAATCTTCTTACATGAATTGAATGTGTATGTAAATAAACTCTCACATTCTYATTAACGTACATGTGTARTTGTTATTTAATCTGAGATTTATGTAAGTAAATTCTCCCATTTTATTAACGCATATGATTGGATGTATCTGAATTCTTTTAGATGGTTTAATGTGTCGTGTATAGGATTATATTATAAGGTGTGTTAATTGTGTTCATGTGTTTTATATCCTGTACTGTTTTTGTGTCGAATGATATGTTATATACCGTGGCATGCATTTCATGTCGTGGGCATGTAGTTAGTGTTCTACATCACTTTTGACATGAGCCATTCACACATTTAGAAAGTGAATAGTTTAGGAAATGAAATTTTCAAAGGGAATGTATTTTRTAAATTATAACGTGTTCAGGAAGATGTTAAAGATTTTGGAAAGGAGTGTAAACCTAGCAATGAAGGATGTGAATGGGAAATGGGGCATTGGGGATCAGCACACCCGAGCYGACCATCTAGGAGGGAGGTAATGATTCACCTTGGGGAGGTGAAGAAATGAAAGAGAATGTAATCGGGTTCCGAAGAACAAATGGCCCATTGCAGCCTAATGGCTAGGCGTTATATTCAGTGAGCTCACGAATGTAATGAAAGGAAATGTTTTGCAAGTTATACATTTCGAAAGGAAAGGTTTTGTAAAGAGATTTCGAAATGGAAATGTTTTGAAGGTTTTCATTGAGAAAATGAGATTTTATAATTCATGACATGTAGGACATGTTTATACATTCATGCATGAGGTTTACTTACTGGGCTTTATAGCTCATTCCATTTCTCTCATTTGCATTTCAGATGATGTGTAGCCAGATGGTGCGAAGAGGTCGCTTGTGGACAAACCAAGATACCCTGAAGTTAATGTAAATAAATGTTATGGATTAAGATGATTGTATTAAGTATTATTATTTGGTTTAAATTCGTTTGAGCTTCCGCAAATTCGTGTTAGTGAGTAAATGGTGACATTCCCGGGTTAGGATAAAGGTTCCTAATCTAGGGGTGTTACACTTATTGTCAAGCTTCTTTTGTGATTTCAATATAATGCTAATTTGGGATCTCTTCATATGGATGGAATCCTGTAACTCTTAGGGTTAAGAATCAGTAAATCTAGTCATCAGAATCCTTCTAAAACTCCAATTATAAAATCATCATTAACACTTGCTAATTTGAACAAAACCTAACTAGACTCTATCATACCTCAAATCTAAGGACCTTTGGAAAGAATCCGATCATTCTGAGTGAACTAATCCACATGTATGTAGTCCTTAGAATCATAGAAAGGTATAAAAATTGGTTTGACAAGAAACCTTCAATTAGAGCAAAAAATATGAACATAAAACTTTCCACTGCCAAAATTGAATGACAAATCATGCACCCGGCTTTCTTAATTGTGACTTATCCATGAGTCATAATAGAGTGTATTATATATGAATGGAAACCTTGATGTCTTAGAAGCRTCTTGATCTTRATTTCACTTAAAATGGATTCCTAGAACTTAGGATATGATCGAATCGTTGAACACTGTCAGTTTTTGTTGGATTTTGCCTTACCCTATTATTTTTTTGAAATCTGAAATTCACTCAAACATGTCTAGATAAATTGGTTATTTTGATAGAGTCCTTGAAGTCTTAGGATTATTTTTCAATTGGTTATAGGGAAAATCTTTCTAGAACCCATTTTATACACGTTTCTAAATACTGACAGATTTTAAACTAATCCTCAAAYAGCCTTGCTAAATTACAAGTATAAATAAATTTCATATAAAACCTAATTCTAATTTATGATTCTAGCTTCAGATTCATTAGAATTATAGGATTTATGTAGTAATTAAGTACAATCTTATAGTAGATGACTCAGTACAAGTACTGAATTAAGGATATTTCATGATTTGCTTAGGACCAAAGATCAAGGAATTAAGCAGTAGTCCAAACATGATCTTATATTCAGGTGAGTCTTTTTGTTGTATAAACTCCCAAATGCAAGTGATTGATACTCTAGAGAAATACTTTCAAGTATTCTTGAATGTTTTAACGTGAGTCCTCTATTCTTATAAATGCCCAAAAGTAAGTGCTTTTGTACACCATACTCTAGAAATGTGTTTTTAAGTCTTATGAAATATTTTAAACATAAGTACCCTACAAACCCTTTTGGAAAACTATTGTACATGTTACTTCTAAAATTCTTTGCATTATGGATGTTATATGTACGTTTTATCACATGAACTGTTTTATTCAAATCACACGATTTGTTTTACTCAAATGGCATGACACTATGGATTTTGAAATCAATTGATTATTCATATTTAACACTGTATTGATCATGAATTCATGGATTTAATCGTGCATTGAGCTTGTTACTGATATAGTCTTGGACTGTTATGATGATTAAATACTCAATCGGCGACCCCAAGTACTAGTTCGGTGGCAAAGTACTGCACATGGTTGGTCCCCAGTGCGAGGTCCTCTTATTCGATCAAGACGACAGTACTTCGRGAGTTGTCAAATAGCCAAAAACCCTAGGTGATATCTGTAGCTGGTCGACACCGTATCGGGTAGATGGTTTTGCCATATAGTATCCCATAGTATATGTTGGACACTCGTACCCCTAGTTAGGAGGTTCAACCCAGGGGCGACCAACTCCTATAGCAGCACTAATCAGCTTATTTGATAAGGTTCATGGAGTGTGGTTATAAGTCGCATGCACATACGAGGTGATAAGATTGGTAATCTGGACCCTATAAAGCATATCTCTTATAGTTATAGTTTCTACTGCTTGACTCTACATTATTCATGAAATGTTTTGCATATCTTGGCTTAGCTTTCCATAAATGCATTAGTTTTCCATTAATAAAGTTTACTCTTAATTCTTCAAGGAGAATGTTTTGGGCAAAAGGTTTACTTTAATCTTTCCTTTACTCAGATTTACGTAAACTACTTTACAAAATGTTTTCCGCTACTAACATAAACTCTGACATACACACGGGACTTACTGAGTCTAGTTCACCTTATTTCCACATGTTTTCTTTAGGATTAGGAGCTAACCYAGTAAACTAGAGTCAAGAAGTAGATTAGAGTGATCCCACTTGTTTCTCTTTAGTCTATGGGTATTTGAGCCTCGATGTAGTCTCTATCACTCTTGTGGCTTGTGATCACTTTGTCTAAGCAATTAAATTGAGAATTTGATTGTATATAGAGAAACGCTAGTATTTGTTTTGAAATTATAAATTTCTATGCTAGAGGTTCTGCATTAAATTAAGTATTTCCACCTTGAGCACCATGACTATTGAGAGGCAGGTTCCGACTCGTTCYGACCCCAGTGGCACCTACGGCCGAGTGGGGGCATGATAGATCCCACAAGGATTGGTAGCCTAATAAGTGGTAGCACAAAATTTCCAATAAAACACAAGTATTTTTTGTTTATATTAATGTCACTAAAATAAGTAAAATAATCTAAGATTACTAAACACTAAAATTGATAATTAATCACAGCAACAACCTCACAAGAGATGATTACTTTTGGACCCTTCCTCCTCTCTGCTTGATCAATATATTCCTCTTCGATTGGTATAGATGAGTCACTAGGCATCATTTATTGAGGTCGAGAGCTTAATTCTATAGTGAGTTGCTCAAGTTGAGTCTCTAGATTCCTCAATTACACAACTTGACTTTGAATGATGGCATCATTCCATGCYATATACTCCTTTAGTAGACTCTCCATGGTATTTGGTTGTTCATACACTTGTCATTCTTGTTATTGCCCTTGTTGGATAAAAGATGGATTTGTTGGTTCATTTTGCTGCAGCATGGATGAATTGCCACCTTGTTTGATCAGTGAGATTTTTAGATATTACCTCCAATTAGGGTTATATGTGTTATAATAGGGATTATTCTGGTTTCCTACATAAGATAATGATTTTGGGTTTGATGGATAGTTCTCATATGTATGATTCCCACCATAATAAACATAAGATATCCCAGATTGTTGTAGGATTGGAATTCCCATGGGCATATTCATAGTTTTGAGAACTTTGGTCAGTGAAGTCACTTTAGCTATCAATGCTGTCACCACATCGACTTAATAGGGCATCTCCATTATTTTGTGGATTAGAATGTTGCTTCTGCTCATACATTGATGTCAAGCTTCTAGCAAAAAAAAGCAAAGAAATCAATAAAAATTAAAGTAAATGATTTACTTGTTATATTCTTGAAGAGTGTGTTATCTAAGTCTTGCATAAATCTCATTTAATTACGCTGTTTACAAAAAAAGAAAATTCATATATGAAAATTAATTAAAAAATCCAATTTGACCCCCCTCTTATGTTTTTCAATTGGTATCTATTAGCACCTCAAAAATATCTAGCCGATCAAGTCAAATAGCCAAGTCAGATTGCGGTATCCTTTTGAGGTAACAGAAAAGGTTCATTCCAGTATACCTGATRGTTTACTCAATTTATGATCCTTTKATATTAGGTCTAGGTCCTTGAGCTCCAAAAAGTCTCAATAGGTGAGATAGATGCTTTTGAATATAGAGAAGGATAACCACAATRGTRGACGAGATAAGGTCGAACTACATAAAACGAAGAGTGTATATGGCAAAAAATTAAAACTATAATATTCCTTTGTACAAATCAAATTCCAATCCAGCCTARATTTTACAATCCTCTTCCTWGTTCCTAAGGTTTGATAATGTAAGGCTTAATATGAGTGAAAAGCTATAAAGAAAGCTATAATCGAAAGSAGCAAATGTCTTTGATTTTGCTTTACTTAGACCATCCAGGTCAAGACACTGCTTACAGTTGTAAAGGAGAGATGTAACACAAGCTTATGAAAAAGCAGTAAAAATACAACGTAAAGGAAAGGAAAAAAGATAAAATTGATAAATTGTCTTGAGATTTGGTTTGGTTGACCCCGATCTTCATATCATCTTTCCCTTTCATAACATTTGATTTCTAGTGAAGTCCCAGAGCAAACCCAGTTGAATCGTTTCACATAGTTCAAAACTATTAGGTTCATAAAAAACAGGGGGTCCCATYATATACATTTGAGGAAATGAGGAAGGAATCATCGAATATACTCTTTTCCTACTTTTACCACCAACTGGGGACTCAATTTCAAGGCTAAGGATCGAATTTGGTTGGGAGATAAGGTTTGCGACATTACTAAAAATCATCTTCAAGTTGCATAGAAGAAAACTGAAGAAGTTGTTATAGAAAAAAAGAACTCAAAGAAGCATTCAAGAGTTTTTATGGAAGAGAGGAAACCCAAGGGTTTGGGAGGTGAAGAGTCTCAAGTGAGGAGTTTGAGTTAAACTCAAACACATTCAAAATAGTCAAGCCATTTCATCTACACCAAAAGGTGAACTGATGGTTTCCCGAGACCAAGTGATTATGACAGGCTACGATGAAAACAATTGGAGTTGATAGTTGTGAAAACAAGTCAATCAACTTAGCAGATAAATATGCRACGCATTTATTGCATGCCAGAAGTCGACGTTAAYAATTCTTATTTTCTCAATTCACAATCGATAAGAGGAGAATTGAGGACAGTGATGGCTAAAAATATATGAGCTGATAGGGCTATGAGGTAACCTCCCAGTACCAAGATGAGGGGTAATGCCAGTGTGGAGTTGTGGAGCATCAAGGTAAAACGTCATCAACATAAGTTTCCAACAAGTCAGGTGGCCACCAACTAATTGATTAGAACATATTTCCTTCTTTTTTGCCTATTTTCCTAGAAGAAATAGKATCAACCAACCGATCATATGATGTGATAGAGGGATTTCAAAATCAAAATACCTATTCACCCAAGTTCTAACAAACGCTGAGAACCACACCCCACTACCTAAGAAAATAGGACATGCAGCACAATGCAGACTAGTGGCTGGAGTGGCCTTCGTGGAGCCTTTATCCGCAACAAACTTAAGCACTTCGGTTGTAACAACCTGACCTTTCCCTAAGTGCCACTAGGGTTGTACGGGTGTCGTCTGTCTCTCGACAATCAATACAGTTGAATATTCAAAGTATGTTAAGCATAAATAAAATATGAACATCTCAATAAGTACATAATCTTACAATATCTACACTCTCCAAATATACAGAACTAAACTCCAAAATACAATCCCCAAAATATRAGAGTACAACTTTTAGATGATATTACAGACGCTCTAACCATTGCAAATGGTAAGAAATTTCCAGACATCAGAAAATCTCTACACGGCATAACTCTTYTGAGCCAAAAGTCACTTGACTCCTCTAAGTGTCGACACCAATACTAAAACATGTGGAAATTAAGTAAGCTAGGCTTGATGAGTCCAATGCTTATGTGATAGTGTACAATTTTAGTAGAAAATATTTAGAGAATCATGGTACAATAGTTCGAATAAGAAAATATCATTATTTTTATCAACAAATATCCCTCTAAGAATATCAGAAAACCATACTTGCAAAAGAACTCAGTTCTGGAACAGAATAAACATGCCCAGTTTAATAAAACGTTCCATGCAAAGTACCGAGACAAGAAAATCAAACTTTAACCATAAGAGATTCACTTTACTAGATTAAGAATTACCRATCTTATCTCTCCAGTTATGCATGCAATTTCCAACCGTACTCCACGAACAATAATGAGTAAGCCGGCTAGCCGCGGCTATAGGAGATACGACTGTCCAACAATTACATTGGGTACCATATGATGCAACCTTCTGCCCAATTCGGTCTCGACTYGCCATAGGTATGATCCACCAATTTTGGCCATTTGACAACTTCCAAAGTACTATAGTCTAGGCAGCTTAAGAGGTCCTCACACTAGGGACCGACTAAGTGCAGTATTTTTCCCGCTGGACTTGTACTTGTACTTGGAGTCAGCAATTGAGTACGCAAACATTACATTATTTACACATTTCCAAGTCTGTCTCAATCACAATCTTGAATGACAAGTAAATCAATGAAACCTTAGAAGTCATGATTAAATCATTGCCAATCATAAAAACAACTATATGATATTCAAATCTAGGTTTTCATGTCAATCGAGTAAATGTGTTGTCTAAATGCTTTTGTGCATCATAGATTTTACATTGACATGACTTATCACATTTAGAAATAACTTGTACAACAATTCTCTCTAAAGTGTTTCGATGGTATTCATGTTTAACACATTCGAATAGACTTGACATCACTTTTCTAGAGTATGATGTACAAAACCACTTATTTTAGGAAGTTTATAAAATAGAAGGACTCACCTAGTATCCTGAATTGTGCATTGAACTTTCACTTTTCTTGATTATCATATCCTACAGTCAAATTATAAGAAATTGTCTTRGTCTCTATCTTATAATAAGACTTGTGATAATATTTTACTTCTGATATATGACTGAGTAAAAGAGTTGCCAATCTTCACYAGTATATTTTGTGTTCATCTCTCCTATATCAAAATGAAACTTCTAAAAGACACATGAGCAAGAACTAACCCTGGGGTCTCTAATTCTAATTAAAAATCTGACAAATATATTTGTTTGTGTCATGTGGAAATTAGCATCTATTCCAGAATGAAGAATAAGGCATTTCAACAACAAATGTAGTCATTCCAAAAGTCAACATATCTATCTATAGCACATAAAATAAAAACCTCCAAAAGCATTCAATCTTTGAGCTCATTACAATACATGGATTATTAACCAGATTCCCATCTAGGTTTTCCTACCCATTTTTCTTACTAAAATTTTTGTGCTATAACCCTGTACAATGAGATTCCAAAGAACCGGAACAACGTCTAACTCTAGATRATTTAGAATTAGTTATTTAGCATCACAACTTATGCCTGCAAATGTAGCTGTATCCTAATTGAATTAAATATGTTACTGATGACTCCTAATACATCATACTAACATATAGTACACATAAAACAGACACACAATCTCGTAAGTAAATGTCTACTCACATTTCATGATCAAGTGCTTCTCATCATTTATAAGTTAAACTAAACATAAAAATGTACTTCATGATAATTCACATATTTACAAGAGTAATACCATCTCAGTTGTAATGACACCAAATAAGCAAATGAAGATGAATAAGCAGCCAATATAAAAGTAAAATATGTGGCAACATACCCTACAACATCACCTAAACTAATGACTAGTGATAGAAAGGTTAATTTTGAAGGATACGTTTGCTTCCTAAATGTAGTATCAGCTAGAGTAACCAATAGAGGCATGCAAGATCTAAAGACCATGAAAATACCACATTGGTGTGGAGCAACAAGTTAGTGTTTGTGAAGACTGCCAAGAACAAAAYAATGGCAATAGGCAAGAATTTCTTGGCAATTACAAATGAATCATGGTGTAAAACCTAAATTTCCTTAAATTCAAACACCTAAAGCTGAAGTTTAATATTGTAAAGCAATAAGSTAGTTATACTTCATGATAGCAATCTTGTTTATCACTACAAACAAGCTAAAGCAGAGCGCATAGCCCACTGCAAGAGTGCTAGTTGTGTATTATGTTTTTGATGCATCAAATTTAATTGAAGCCATTGTTTTAAATATAAGGATTTTGTACATAACTTTAAACCCAAAGGTAGCAAGATTAGAAAAACATTGAAGACGAGATAGAGAGAGAGAGAGAGAGAGAGAGAGAGAGAGAGAGAGAGAGAGTCAACAACTTGAAGATGTAGAAGAGAAGAAAAAGAAAAAGTCATGAGGCGGTTAGATGGAAGCATCAAGCAGGTGAGAAATATAAAGAAAATAATAGGAAATTGGATAAGAAAAGGAAGGTGGAGGAGTAGTGATCAATCAAGCGGAAAAGTCTAAGAGAATGATTAAGGAAAAGAATAAAAGAAAGAAGAAGAAATAGTAAAGAAAGGCTATGAGTTGATGGTGGTTAAGATAACCAGGAAACCATAAAAAACATTACATGATAAAGAAAAGCCTCTTATGTACTCTCCAGAAGATGATGGTGGTGATGTTGATGACTAGGACAAGCAAATGTTTTAACAAAACTATGCTAAGAAAAGGAATAAGAACAATGATAGAAAAATGATAGGAAAAGATTAAGAAAATGATAAAAGAAATTTATTATTATTATTATTATTACAAGCAATATTAGGGTTTGTTTCTCTCCCAATAAAAACATTATTATCCGGATTCCTTCTAACAAATGAACTAAACCATKTCTCAATCATTTAAAATAATTAGTAATTAATAACTAACTAGATATTCAAGAAATATTCTAGTTTCRAAATTTCTCTAACTTGTCAATGTCTCAACCTTTCATGTAATTGTGTTTTATGAGATTCCATATTGATGAATACTAATTGAAAAAATTAGRGTTATACATAGGCTGGGTATAGTAGAAACAAGAAGGAAAAAGAGACGATCAACTCCACAAACATATCATTTTATCAATTTCAATCTCAGTTCTGCAATTTAAAGCTTTATGTACTTCCTTTACTTCAATACGTAGCTTGTTTAGCTAACTTAACTTATTTTACAGGTTTCYATAGTCACAACTTTGATAGAATTTATGGCTTGCTTTGGATTAAGATTTGAAGTTACATTATTATCCATCTTTTCATCAATACATCATAGTTTTTCATCCAATTCATATCATTATCGGCTTGAGCTATTGAACTATACACAATTCGACTGAGAGCTTTCTTTAGTCATCTCAGGGATCCATCTTAAAAAGAAGGTTCTATGGATCTRGCAACCCATAGGCTATCTAATCGAAGCTCAAAGCTGTTGTGTTGATTCAGATTCCCTAAAATGAGCCGAACGACTAGTTCTCAATATTAGCTTTTCGGGCTTAACCCCATCAATAGGCTGTTGGTCTTTCAACAGCTATTGCCTATCAACAAAATACGTTTTTTAGCCTAATAGTAATTGATCTCCTCAGAGACTATTTTTGGGATGTTTTGGAAGCTTCGTAGACATCATATTTATTGATCCTTAATGTCTATTGCTTTTGGGATTGTAATATTTATTTTGAATTGTAAAGTTTTTGGTAAACTCATTTCGACMTGAATCTAGAGACATCTGGTTGTTTGTTTATTATTATCTAAAAAGAGTCACTATGGGATATGTTTTCTTATTTTCCCTAAAATATTGATAATTCATGATTGTTGCTATTATCGATTACTGTCGAGAGAGAGAGACAGCATCTCGCTCGACCTCAGTAGTACCTAAGGGTTGAGTCGGGGCATTTCATGTTGCGTTGATCTCCAAATTCTGGTGATGGCCGATGGCGTAGCCCAACCCAAGTTGACCCGATATCCGATCTATTGTGCAGTGATCTGGGATAGCTAAATTTTAGTGTCAACAAGTGGACAACTAAATTTCTTAAGTTTTGGCCTGAATTTGTTTACATYATGACATTTTCTAGTACAGGGGCTAATCTGTGATAAAATTATTTTGAGGATACCAAATTGATATAAACTCAAGCATAGGGGCCAAACTRAGATTCGTAATAAGATAAATTAATCGATTATCATCACAAAAAATAGTTTCCACATATATGTACATAAAGCGTCGCGCATAATTCGTTTCTTCTTTCTTAACCACAAAAATACTAAAAATAAAATAAATTTCTACCTAAAATTTATTTATTTATCGGTTTTTCTCCCGCATCACTTCAGAACGATGTCGTTATCTCGGTTGGAAGAACACAGAAAACCTAATTAATTTACCCAAACTCTTTATTCGAGTCTAATGCGTGTGAAAATACGTTCTAGCCTCCACGGTCGCAAATCGTGGCAGTCTCGATTATCAGGTGAACTTTAATTTCTTTCTGTTCATTCCTTTAGAAGTATTCCAAACTTTCACCTATGTTGAGAACTTCTAGGAGGTAGATTGGAATGAGGAACTTAAAGTTCTAGTTTTGGGATTTGGAATCTGGTTTCTAACAAAAAATATAGTCTATATTTGGTGTTCGGGAGAAAGAGAATAATTGAATTATGGTAACGGGCGAACTTGATTGCAGAGAATCATATTCCTTCGGAATTTCTAGTTTCATGTACAAGAACTTATTTTTTTTCCTCTTTTAATTTAGATACCTATTTCTTATGTAAAAGTTGTAAAAGATTTACTATTCTTGTGTGAATCAGGTTAATTCAACGTCAACCAAGCCTTTTAGTTGTTTTTAGAGCTAAATTTTCACCTTTTGTTTCTCGTCTTTAGATACTTTAGCATCTTATTATAGCTCTGTTGTATGAATTAGAATCTCAAGGATTTATACCAGAACTGATATCTGTCAGAAACTGTAAAATTCAGCTCTAAATTTGACTCAGGTATTTTCCACCTTTATCTTATAACTAGAGCTGGGAAATGGGTGTCCTTTGGCTCTGACATGCTAGCAGGGCCCTTAATAATTCAAAGTTGACTTTATCTGCAATAGTTATTTTAGACATTGTCAAGTTCCTTACTATCTTGAGGTTTCAGTTATTCTGAAATTATTGATGGAAGGAATGAAATATCTATAGTTGGATGTAATTCCGATTGGCAGGGAAAAGGGATGAAGTGGCTCACGCCTCTTGGAGGGATTGACTTGGATACAAGTAACTGATGCATGCCAAAGAAGTATAAAGCATCATGTAACTTTTTAGATGAGATGATAAAATAATTATCCAATGTATATTCTAAGTGCAGACTTGCAATGTTGAAGCATTTATGCGTCCCATTTCCTTGAAACATTAAGGCTTTTTGTATATTTGACTGAATACATCTGTTTTACCTGTACAATGATCCTGTATGTATTGGTCTTGCGTCTTGACTGTAAGAAATATAGAATCAAGATAAACTCAATTATATTGCTATATACTTTCAGTAAACCAGCACGATGCCAGGTAAGAAAATAGATCAATACATTTTTTTGTTGGTAGTCATAATCTGGACAAGAGCACAGTGTGCAGTGCCAGAAATTTGTAGAGTATTACCCAGCAGAAGTTAGTTAGGTTTAACTATACACGGACTATTAATTGTTCAGATACTAATTGCTCACTGTATAAGAAGAATATTACAACAATTAGTCATTTGTTTATTAAGTCAGTTAAATTAATTTTTATTTTTTCTAGAGGAGATGTCATTTAGTTGACTGGTCATACCCTTCGTCAAGTTTTGTTATTTAAAATATTTTTAATTGACAATCATTTGTGTGTTTGACAGTGGAAGCCAAGGGGTCTTAACTGGATGAGACAAAGCATCTTGACGCCCCATGCAATCTATGTGGCATAATTACTTAGAGCGTGCTCAAAAATCATTTTGAGGACAATTTTCGGGGGTATTGCTGTAGAGAGAAGACAGATAGACTTCTACGCAATCAAAGAAAACCTGGAAGTGGTTTCCTAATCATCCATCTATCTTTTACTCCTWTTTGTTGTATTCGAAAATTAGCTCTCTTTTCATGCTATGGAGAACGATTCTCAACCATCAGGTTTTGTATGGCTAAACTTGCTTTTAGCTTTGTATTCCATTTTTCTATAGTTGTATGATTCAGTTGCCTGCCGATGGCATGATTCCTTTTTTGTTACGTAATTAATGTTTGCTTGAACCAATCTGAGGTATATGATTCTGGAAATACCCATGTATGTTAGTGGAAGATAAATCAATATATATCGGTAATAAAAATAGAGAGAGGTTGAGAGCTTTGTTGGGTAAAATGGAAAATGAAGAAGAAAGGAAGATAAGATTGCAGAACAGAACGTTYGGTAGGAGTTTTAGTTGGAAAATTGTGCATAGTCAGCATTTCCTAGTGGCATTCATTTGGTTTTCTGGGATAAAAGAGAGTGGAGACAGTGAAGTTCACATCTATGCAACTTCTGCATTTTGGAGATGAGGCTCTGCATAAATGCTCTTTTTAGTAATAGATAAAAGGCTGTACAAATGTATATGCTGAGTTTGCATTTGATGCTATTCTTACGGTTTTTCTGTTTTGCATATTTGAATCTTTGTATTGGAAGGATGTTATATAGGCAAGTCTGTTTGGCTTCTTTTCTGAGCAACTATGATAATGGAATATTTTAAGGATAGGTAAGGCTCTATTAGGATTTCCTCTTAACTTAAATTGAGTTTTCTAACTAAAAATAAGGAGGAGGGAAAATTGAGTGGTTTGAAATTCAAATTTGGATCTTAACTTACGATTACTCTATTGAGATTTCGTTTGGATTGGAATCTTAAAGTTAAAGATGTCATCTGGATCCAGCTTATGTTTGCTCAATTCCAATGAAATGGAAGTTCTTCCACAAAGTTAAACTGAAATTTGAGTTGAATATAGAATAATAAAAAATGATAACGACATACAAAAGTCGATCATGCCAATTTTGGAATCCAGGGGCCACTTGGATTTGCTTTTAGTTTAAGAAAAAATCCTTAATTGAAGAAAGTTTTCTTGGTTCAAGAAGGCAGGAAAATGAAAATGTTGAAATTTAAATTTGTTTGCTAATAAGTTTTTTCGGTTAAGAATGTTTAAATTGGAAGTTGGGTTGGTAATTTAAGAATTTGAAATAATTGATCATTCTAACAATAATAGTCAATTGTTGATCCGTAATTTTTGGCGATTAAGAGCTATACAAATGTCTATACAATGTGGCCAACTAACTTTTTCAGTTAAAAAATAATAAATTTGAAGGATGTACGGAAAGTCAATATTGAAGGAAACTTCACTATTTACTTTTGCATTTTAGTGTAAGTTATGGAGAAATATTTTGGATGAAGAAGAGATTTCTTGGATTAAGAAGTAAAACAAATGAGTTGTCTTCAGAAGATAACTTTTTTTTTTTTTTTTTTTTAATTAAGAAGTARAACTGATGAGTTGTTGGTCCAAGAAGAGAAGGCTTCTTGAACATAAAACCAATCCAAATGAACCCTGATTTTCTACGCAAATGAAATAATAATCAATTATAATGTGGTCATAATTGATTTTTGCAATTCATAGTCTGGTATTTCGGGTGTGCAATGAAGAATCTTCACTGTTCATTTTTGTACTTTTGATGATAATGTGAAGAGAATTTCTTAAGTTAAGTGAAATATCTTTATTTTAGTTGCAATACAAGTGGAAATGTATTTTGAGAATCTTTCTTGGCTTAAGAATTTTTAAAAACAATGAATTCTTAAGTTAAGATAAGAAAAATTCTTAAGTTGTTGGCCAAACATAGCCAAGTTAAAACGATTGGATGGCTATAATTGTGGCTTGTGTATTATCCCTATTCTATTTTTGTAGTTTCTGTTAATTCATTATGGTGTTAAGAAAGAGCTCTGGCAGTTGTTTGATATCTGCTAATTCATTATGGTGTTAAGCTAGAGCTTTGTGGGCAGTCATTTAACTTCAATTGTTGTGGTTTGTTCTTTAGGATATTATATGCTCTCTGTTCTTCTAGTGTTAACTGATTTCTATATATATATTTCTTTATTTTGGTAACCTGCTTGCATGCTTATTTTTTATTGACTTCTCACCGCAGCTAGTAATCCCCTTCCAAAGCCTTGGGAACGAGCTGCATCCTCTTCTGGCCGAGCACCTTTCAAGCCCCCGTCAGCAGGTAGAACAAGTGATATTGTCGAGTCTGCTGGAACAGCAAATCCTGGTGAAATTGTTTCAACAGCTGATAGGAATGCAACTGWGAACAGAAACACTCTGGCGAGGCCTATGCCTAYCAGGCCTTGGGAGCAGCAGACATATGGCAGCACTTATGGAGGTAGGATCCTTTTTTGCTTTRTGGTGGAATGAGAATTCTACTACTAATAAGCTGCCTGTTTCTTGTTGCACTACATCGTAGAGCAAGCTTTGTTCTCTTCTGTTTTTTGTTCAGCAGCATTTGCTGATTCTGTATGAGTAGATATACTGTTGGCCTCTCTACTTTTACTGGAYGTGATGCACCAAAGAGGTGATGTCATACTTTATAAACATCTCGGATGGAAGAGATGAGCTTGAAATGTAACAGTATTATAGAATATTACTGACATATAGCTGTTGGAGGCAAGTTTTGTGAGGCTAATGATGAAATTGGATCTATAAATCATAGTTACTAATATTTTCCAAATTTGTGTCAATGTAGCAAGCTGGYCAATATGATTTTGAATAGGTACTCAGCAAATTCTTTTGCCGTTCACTTGCATGAAATTCATGTTTCTAATTTCTCCTCATAAGCTTCTTAGTAAATTTTGTCCAGGAGTTCTGATTTTTTTGCCTAATTTCTATTTAGGGCTTGTCCTTCTAAGCTTAAAAGCAGGTGATTTTAGCTTTAAATCATCTGCTTTTAAGCTTAGGAGGCCCTTACAGTTCAATGCTTTATCAAAATATTACTTCCGAGCTTTGTTAAGCAGTTGGTCAACRTACAGATTTCACATTTTCCTAACAATTTGGCCATGATTTCGAAGGTTTCCTACCGTACATGGGAAACTTTTGCTCTTAACAGAAACTAAACATATATAGAAGTGATCAGACCATTAGGACTGTCTAATATTTGCTGTTCAGTATCTGACTAAAAGTCAGATAATAAAGCAACCACTTTTTGTCTCGAGAAAGTGAACACCTTTTAATTGGCATTTCCAGTGGAATAACGTACTTTTTATAATTTGAGTATTGCTATTTTGTAGGCTGATGTAAGCAGCATTGTATTCAATTTTCTCAACCGATCTGGATTTAAATATCTAAAGGGAACTTTCTTGATTTATTTTTCACATTCAGGTTATGGTTCTGGCCTGAATTATAATACTGGTTATGGATCCGGTACATATGGTTCATATGGTGGGCTTGGGGGGTCTTATGGTGGTGGATTGTATGGAAACATGTACAACAGAGCAGGGTATGGTGGACTTTATGGAGGTGGAATGTATGGTGGGGGAATGTATARCAGTGGTTTTGGAGGGCCCATGGGTAGTTATGGTATAGGAATGGGTGGCCCATATGGTGAGCCGGACCCGAACAGCCCCTTTGGTCCTCCATCTTCACCTCCAGGCTTTTGGATTTCCCTAATGCGTGTGGTAAGCCAATCTCTGTCTCTCGCTCTCTCTTCTCTCCCGTTATCTCTCTCTCTCTCTCTCTCTCTCTCTCTCTCTCTGTGTTTGTGTGTGTTGAACATGGATTAAATACAGAAAATTAGACTTTTGAGAGTCATTGGATCAGCCTTTGCATTGGCTGAACACTTCCTTGGGAACTACTTCAAAGCATGTTGGATATTTCAAGATTAAAAGTATGTTCAGTTTTTGGCACGACTGTTKCAATAATAACTGATATAGGAATTAGTTCAACTGATTCTTCATTTATTTGAAATCTTGTATTTGCTTATTTAAAATGCATCCTGTGCCAGAACAATTTCCCAGGCCTGGGTTTCATCGTAGGTCCCTTCCTGATTTATCAGACAAAGAGAGCCATTTTCATATTCATTTTTATTAATATGTATTTATTTTTTATTTTTTATTTTTTGCTTTAGTGACTTGTGTAGGGGTCATTCCTTTGGAACAAGCAGAAATCACCATATTTTTGGGGTAGACTCCCATTTTGTCAAGCACAAAAGAGTCACCTCTTCTACGTAGCCAGGGAAAACTTCCTTTCTGGCAGGCACATAATTTTCCCTCATCTATCTCTTGGGGAAACTTTTTGCATCAAAATCCTGAATATGCTGTCTCGAACCTTGCAAGTCTCTCCTGATTTTTCCTATAAAGGCTGAAGCATTTTATTAGGGTATCTGCAACTGCAACTTTTGCTTGTCATTCTCTGCTTTTTAATAAGGAATACATGTCCTTCAATAGACTCTTTACCAGTTTTCCCTTCAAAACTGAATGTTTTTTTTCTTCTCTGAATTCGAAAYGCGTCTGTTTGCATAGACTATGCTGCAGCTTCCAAGGAGATGCATCCTCTTCAGTGACCTGATATCATTTTCCATGTCATCTGAATCAGTCTCTTCTTGACAGAAGCTTCTTTCCCAGCAACTTGATAAMCTGTTCCCAAGAATTTCTATGAAGGTCAAAGATCACTTTCCAAGCCTAGTCCTATCAAACTTTCTACTAATGGTCAAATTTAATGTCGAGTATTCCTAATTGGACTAGATACGTTTTTCATCCAAAAGATTTTTATCCTGGCCTATTTATTACTGAATCCTCTCTGCTGAGGGTGCTTGTTCGTAGTTGATTTTATGTTTAGCTGGTGGTTGTAATATGTAAGTGGAAGCAGGTCGACCATTTTCCTTTTCTTTCTCCTTTTCTGTTATTACAAAACAAAGAAAATTCTTCTCCCTCCCCCCCCCCCTTGGCCGGTGGGGGTGGGGGTTTTCGATAATACAGAAGTGAGCTACTGATATTGTTGTTTAAGATTTTCCTCTCATGCACAAGCTTGGCAGTTTGAATTATTCTTTTCTTCAACTGTAGAGTGGTAATTTCTCCATGATAATGTAAACCTTATGGAAGTAAAAGATACTGATGACTCTGGCAACATTTGCAGATGCAAGGTGTGGTAACCTTCTTTGGTCGAGTTGCCATCTTAATAGACCAAAATACCCAAGCATTCCATATGTTTATAACTGCTCTTCTCCAGGTAACGAAAGCACCTTGCTCTGGTGCTCTAAATWAAAACCAACTTCAAAATATCAGGAACTTGATTGGATGATTGGAAATATGATTATCTTATAGCCAAGATCCAACTGGTTTATATTTCTTGTAATCTGTCTTTAATGTTCTATTTGCAGCTATGTGATCGTTCTGGATTACTATATGGCGAGCTTGCAAGATTTGTGCTTAGAATTTTAGGAATTCGGTCAACACCCAAGAAAATGAAGTCCTCTGGTCCTCATGGTCTTCCAGGTCCACACAATCCCCATGGAAACCAAAACCTGATCGAGGGACCTAAGGCTCCTCCGAGTGGTGGTTGGGAGAATCTATGGGGAGAATCCCAGTARTTGATCTGGTGGAATACTTGTGGATGGAACTGATTGAAATCAGAATAGAAATTTAGAATACGAATGAAGGAGAAACTCTGGTTGTCTGTGTAGAATGTCATTGGATTGAAAAGCAATCCTCTCTCTCTCTCTCTCTCTCTCTCTCTTGTAGATTGTTCTGTCCTATCATTGGTGTTCTGCTTTTGACTGAATAACTTTCCAGAAGGGGAAGGAACAGTAATACGAGATGAATTATGTGAAATCTGATATGGTTCATGGTTGTTTTGAGTTTACCTAGTGTTTCTTGGTACTGTATGCAGAATGGATTTTATAGATTGCAATTAAAGTTATTCCTTTTTGCCAAGATGCTAGCTTCAGTAGACCCTTTAGATTACTTGGGCATAAAAAAATTTCTTTAGCATCTGTCAACTAAAAGTTTGAAGATGTGCTCTTGTTTTCTCTTTCTTTTTGATTATCCAAGGGAAAGTGGAATGGAGAATCCAGCAAAATATCGGAGATGCATTCTACCTGAACGAGACTAATCAGATCGACTAATTACAAGCTCATTTTGTAAAGAAAATTTTGCAGTAGACGTGAAACTGGCAAAGCTCTCGAGTTTTTGAATGCTTGATAGTTACATCAACTGTAATGACTCATTGGATGAATGACCATCGTCACTACAAATTCACAGACCGAAAAATTAAGTATTATTAATACTTTTATATATAATATATATATATATATATAATATATATATATTGTATTCTAATTGGGTGGAATGTTATTTGAAGAGTATATTAGAAATATTCACCTCTACAGATGCAGTAATTGCAGCACTTAGGGGAAAAAAAAAAAAAAAACAAACCAAAAAACGAGCAGTGCATCAAATCAAGGATGTATTCCCGCTCCTACATCTAATGATGGAACAAGGGGTCCGTTGAGCGCCATTGAAATAGTTTAATCACCCTCATAATTAATTGGATTCATTCTAATACCAGTTGATATTCCAACAATAATCACTGCAGCATTTGAGACTTTCTTCCACCTTAGTTTAGACACCACAACCACGAGAGATAGAAAATGGGAATTACATTAAAGGTGGTAATATACCTATGGCAGAATAAGCGATGAAACAAGATTACGTTTAAGGTGGTAACATGCAAATAAGCATTTGCATTGTAATAGACAAAATCACATACATAATAAAATTTTACTCATACAAATATACACGGTTTCATAAGTAATATAGAGTGAATAAGGATATCGTCCCACAAGAATTAATGTTCAAATCGATGGTCTAAATTTCTAAATAAATCAAATAATTATTGATTTGACATGGAAATAAGATAAATAATCTAAAATTATTAAATCACAAAGATTCAGAACAAAAAACATAATAATCGCACACTCGAGATGATTAAGAGGTTAAAAATAAATTAGAGTTAAAATCATCAATTTAATAATGTCTCAAGAAGTCAAAATGTCAATAATGCAGACTGCCTTCAACAATAGCAGTCGAGTATAATGCTGTATCAAAGGCTTAGCTATAATAGAAACGCAACTCGAGATAAAAAATGATCTTACTCTTTCACTTTGTTGGTCCTAATTCTTTTTTAATTAARTTTTTTTATCTGTCGGAGTTAATTAGCTTAAAGGAACACAAATAAAGTTCAATTCTCATGTGATTTTATAGATATCTCTAATATTTAATGGCATCCCTAAGATATTAAACATTATCACAAAATAACCAAATTCACATCTACCCAAGTTTTTCACTTCTTTTATTACCTTTCGAAGTTTAAAAAACTCACACAAACACTATTCATGGCTACAAAATAATAAATGTAAACAATAGATATCCTTGAGTAAAGCAAAAAAGCAAATATTACTCAAGTCACTCAAATAAACATTAAATACATTGGTTCATCAAAATTCTAACTTCTAAAAAGTTAATTCATACTCTTAGATATAGTGAAATACAAAATGTGAAAACTTAACATTTAAAGTGCAATGGTGAAGTCTTCTTCTTCTTCCCAATTTTTCCTCTTTTTGCTCCCTTTCTCTCTTCTCTTTTCCCTTTTTTCTCTCTTATGCGTCTTTCTGTGAAGTGAAGTCCCGAATGCCTTACGCTCCGGCCTTCTCTCTTTTTGTTTCCTAAAGCTTGCTTTGGAAACTTAACAAAAATATATCATAAAAAGGTACGAGTCCCTCTTCCTACTCTTGTTAATTCTCACTTGTTCCTTTTTGTTCTTTTGACTTTTTAACTTTTCTTTTTGACRTCAAATGAGACTTTCTCTCGTTTCAAAGAGGGCTCTCTTTTTCCTTGACTWTCTTTCTTCAAATATTATTCTCTTCTGCTCGTTATACTATTGCTACAGCATCGTATTTTTATCCCATTGAGCTCCATTACTGCAGCATCGAACAAGTTTTCCTTACTTCATCAAGTAACCTTTTATTTTATTTATAAAATCCTTCTTTCCTACAAAATAGGTATTTTACTTTTAGAAATAGCACATGATCTATAATTTCATAATATTGCATAAATAAAATCACTTCATTAAATTTAGGCAATGTTCAAAGTAAAATAGTAYAARATAATACTTCATTATCTTAAAAGGGATGAAAATATACACATAATCACTAATAAACTCAACGAATTTTCACCCACTTCACATTTTTAGATACTTGAATTGGACAGTAAAAACTATAATAGAGAATAAAAACACATATGAAAATAAGCAAATCTTCGTGCAAATGCAGTAGGATTTTGAATTCTCTAATCAACGTACTCATTGTTTACATATATTTGAATTCTCTTATTTGTAACTTTGTCCCGCATTTCACAACGGATTGATAATTTGAGAGATTTAAAAAGAACTAATGTGTGAATAAGATTAATTTAAATATTGTAGGATAATTTCTCTATATTCCAAACATTATAAGAGATAATTAATCATARTTGATAAAGATCTAATTAATGTTGYATCCTGACACKTCATCACACTTTATCAATGAGTAACACGACACTTCATCACACTTCACCAATGAATAACATGACATTCTTTTATTAGTCAAGTTATTTTTTTAATTTAATTTTAATTAGTTGAAACTTATAGATAATATTTTAATTTGATATTTATTTATTTGTAAATTAAATTCAAATTTTTAATTTTATAAAATTTTCATCTTTACAGTCGTCGCATACAATATAAAATGATGTGTTCGAATATATTGTTTCTTGCACTTGTACGTTTAATCAAAATGGCAAACGACCATGAGTACGTGGCCTTCATGAGAAGAGAATGGAATCCAAAGTTTCTCCAAGGTCTTGCTAAAAAAAACACCAATATTTCACAAATGACTAGATTGTGAGACCTTCATGCAGAAAAAACCAAAATGCAAGCGGAACCCTTAGAAAGTCGATCCAGAGAGAGAATCGTAAGATGCAAATGGTGAAGCTGAAGATGAATGGGCTAATCCTATAATGAGAGCAAATARTAATAATTTACAGTTACGCAACAAAACATCTAACTAGAGTCGACAAACTGAGGATTTTTGTGAGTGGAAAGGAAAGCAGAGGTGTAGAGGCAGTGAAACATTATATCACCAATCAAACTTGAATCTGTGAAAGTGGACTTTAGATTGCTTCGACACAGAAAGTCCGGACTGTTGCAGGATGCTGGAGCACAGAGAGGAAGAAAAGAGTATAAAGGTTAAGATGGATCTGACTACTAAAAGCAGAAGATATCATCATCTCTGAGAGAGAAGGCAGAAGGCAGGAAAATTGGACTTGAATTTCCACAACCAATAGGTACCAGAGTAAAAGCTTATTTATCCGAGCTTGTCAAATTGCATAACATTCAATAAAGTAAAAAAATTGCAATCAGTAAAGTCGGTGGTAAGAAACATATAATTTGCTACTATAAGGAGATTCAAGAGTACTAAACGTCCAAGATAGGTTACAAATTTTCTAGCTAACCAACAAGAAAGCAAACCCCTAAGACGAGAAATATAAACTTTCCAACTTCCAATTAATTGTCTTCAAATAGAATCTTTCTGCATCCCTGGGCAGCTGGGAGAATCACTTGCACGTTTTAGATTTCTACCAGAGGCAAATTGCTATAACAATTTTTGGAAAACCACACCACCCTACATCCTCTCTCTCTCTCTCTCTCTCCCGCCCTCCCTCCCTCCCCCTTTGGGTCTCAAAATTTTCAATCACATCCCCTAAAAATCTGCCATACTCCACATTGAATTATTCACAGCTTAATACCAGCACTTAACACACAAAAATCAGGAAATCAAAAGGAAGAAGAAACAACTTTCCCCGCAATCCCATCCCAGAATCTTCAGCCAACCACCGCAACCGCTAAACTTAATACATGACATTCATTGACTGTAGGGGTATAGAAAAGGAGGGACTGCTCTCTACCTCTGAAGTTCATCTAAACTGAGCAACTCGAAGTCATGCTCCTGCCTCCAAAATCACCATGATGAAATTGTAATTGTCCTCATTATTAGATTCAATAGCGTATAAATTTTTCCTCTGGAACTCCTCATCATACTTCACAGGATAGAGCTAGAACCCCACAATTCAATGTAAACTCTGGATCAGAATAAATCACTTTCACCTTCCATGCTCCAACYCACTCCCTATTTTATAAGTTCTGTACTCAAATCTATAAAATCATCCAAATTATCCCTCTTCATTAGGATATGACACTGTCATTCCTATTMGAGCTTCAGAAACCAGTTTAGTGGATTACTAACAAAAAATAAAATTAAGCAAAACATTATCTAATAAAAATGTATCGCGAGAGAGAGAGTACACAGACRCACTCAATGTATGCCCAGAATGAGCCAATAGGCAGAAGAAAAACTATAAAATTTTCAAAACCCATATGATATCCATGAAATCCTCCGTAGTTTTCTTTACCATTATAGGTAACATACATAAATGCAATACACCATTGAATTTAAAAGAGATGAGATTCCCTAAGATAATGTCGAGGGAATGTGATTTCTTTCCAAGAACTGAGTCTTTTTCTATAAAAAGAAAAAAGATCATGAACTTTCTAGGAAATTATTAAATTCAAATAATTTAAATTTAAATTAATGATTTCATCAAAAAATTAGAGCAGCTTGCCAAGCAAAAGCTAAGATAAAAACCAGAAGACAGGTATGACTGGCATAACACCTACGATTGCATTCAGGAAAGCATAGGCCTCGGGGAATTTTCGAAGAGAAAATAACTTGAATGAAAGGCAGAATTAAGATATTTTTTTCTTGGAGATAATTGCATTTTGATTGAGTTATTGAAACAAAAAAATCCTTTTGTTTTGAACCCACCCAATAAAAAATCTTCCAATTATCAAAAGGAAATAGAAGGGATCATATTTTCATACAATATATTRMCAGAAATTCCTCAGTCCAGGCATCAGGAGGATGCAGCAATAGCAGAGCTGAAGGTTGAAGAAGAAGATGATAAAGAAGATAAGTTCAGCCCTTTGCTACTCTGAATAATGGAGTTAGGTTCGGCCCGAAGAGGAAGAAGAGGTGAAAGAATAAATCAGTTGCATCAGGCCCATCTGATTTTAAACTTAATGGCCCAGTTCACATAAATGACTTATCTACTCAGTCTCCACGGATGCAGACACTTCAGCTTTGTACCCAGACATTTCATCCATCTCGGCCTGCTAACTCATTATCAGCTTCCTCAATTGTGATTCAAACTTCCTGAGATGCGCATTCAAGGAAAAGCTGGTTTTCAGCTATTGTACTTTTTCTTTCATTTCTTGGACATTTTCTAGTTGATTATATTACAGCTGTACTCCATCTATTTTACATCTACTTTGGCTCCGATAAATCAGAACTTCAGCTTTTCCCAAGTTAGCTTGAGTTGGTGTTCTCCATTTCCTCTGCAAATTTCAGTTTCTATTCATTTCTTAACAGATTACCCAAAGATAAAGATGAGTAGTTGCTTGGTTTTACTTCTCATTTTTGCATCATTTCAACACTGAACCTGAAAATCTGATATTTAGCAGGAGTGTGGTATCAAAAGAAAACATTGAGGGTACATCAGATATCAAAATTTCAGGACTAGAGTCACGAAGAAGATTTTCGCATCACCAAGCAAGGAGAACTCTTATTCCCCCTTCTCAGGGAAAATAAATTGTTATTAATCTCAACCAAGGAAATTGTTAGCCAGGAAGGAACAGTCTTGAAGTTCAGTCTGAATTAGAATGTAATTTATATATAAACATAACAGTTCAAATTTACCAAAATCTTTAAGCATGGAAAGGAGTGCTGGTACTTGGTTCAGAGAATGTGAACTATGCAGTGTTACAAGCACATGACCAAGAATTAGAAATGTAAGAAATCTATGGCTGCTATATAGAACACATAAAATCATCAGCAAGAACTCAGTGATGTTCACCAAAAAAAAAAAAAAAAAAAAAAAAAAAAAGGTGGTAATAGGTCTACCAAGACATCGACTTCACCCAAGAATTATGCAGTCTAAAGCAAAATGAAAGACAAACACCAGTAAATAAATCTGTACTAGTCAACAAGAATTGATACCACATTTCTGCTTCCTAATACAAATGCTCAATGCTACCCTAGCTTCATACGCTTCGGTGAATCACTTATCAGTTAAAGCTATGAAATCCATTTAAAACTCAATCTTCCTTTAGCATAATTCAAWATATAAAAGAATWWYCAGTTAACCGTCCTGTGCCTTATTAATGCTTCTATGTTTTTTGCWTTTTTTTCCCTTTTCTTTCTTTTTTTCTTTAATTGTTTGTTTCTGAATTTATTATGTGCTTCTGCACATGACATACTGCAATTTTTTTAGCAGACATCAAAATACACAAGGAAAACATCATAATATGTATGAAAATTAAAATCAGCTACACGCATGCTAATACCACTTTTTTACTCAGATTATTTGTAAGCAAAAGATCTTCCAAGTTTGAAGGAGGCACGTAACAATATCAATTAGTGTATACCATACAAGATCACAGAAGTGCCATATAAATCAATCAACTTGCAGAAAAGAAGTCAAGAAACAAGAAATTTAATTGACAAAAGCTCCTMAATGACCTGCTACCGTAGACCATGATTCCCAAAGAAAAMGACAAAAGTTTTTGACAATTTTAASAAAAAAGATAAATTAACTGAACATTTTTGGCCATCACAACAGACAAAATAGTGAGAAAAACTTAAAAGTAGTAAAAATTACAATCTATTTTAATTAGCTTCATCATGGATAAAAGATGTTTCTAGAACTTTCTTTTTGACATTCTTGCTTTTGGGTCTGAATACATTCAATAATTCAAGAAGTAAGATGTTAACAATTTTAGAGCAAAACCAAATAATTTGATACACTGTCAATTATGAAAATGGTACCCGAGGAACTCACCATGCTAATCCTAGTAACTAGGACTAAACAGAAAGGAAAACCTACATATATGCAGCAAACTGCTACAAGAGAGGTAACTTAATTCCATGAATACTGCTAGATGAGGCTACTGATAAACCACAAAAACCCACAAAATCATCATTGAGCTATAACAACATAAACTTCATGAGGGTCAAGGTACAAACAAGTTCTCTTTCACTTATTAATTGATCTATGTAATTAAACAATTGAATAGTCACAATTATCAGAACAGAAGATTGTAGCAAGGAGCATGTTTCTGCCTCTTGGTATTTGCTCTTCACAAAAGAGAACCAAATCAAAACATTGAAAAGAATGGAAAAKAACTCCGAAAACTAATTTCTTCAATCGAATTGAAACAAGTGAGCATGAATTACAAATTTTCATATATGACTAGTTAGAATTGAAACTCATACATTTGATTATGCATTATCACTAGTAGAAACCAATAAAGAACATGGGAAATAACAGTATCAACAAATATCTCACAAGAAACTGACCTTCAGCTAATTTATATTATTCTGCCACCCACTCCATACAAAAACAAATCCCCAGAATGCAACCGCATCACATGCCATACTGTGACGCCCTTGAAGCCATAGTAGCAACCTGGGCTTGCATTTGAACAGCCCTAACTTTAGATGATGTGGCACGGTGAAAGAACTGTTCGCGTGACAACAACCTTACATGCCTTAGATACAGATCAAAGGGCACGGCTCCTTCCTGCACTGCTTTATCCAGCGCATATATCACATCCTCGATTGCCAAATCAGACGCTGTACAGTCCAACATTTGCTTTGACAACCCATCACATGGCTCAAAAGCCTGATCCACTTCCACATTACCACCTAGCTTCCCCAATTTCTCCTCATTCTCTGTCAACCACCCTTCCAACACATCTGTGTTCATCAAAACCATCTGTAATTGCTGCTCCAAACCCTCCTTCTCATCCTGCATTTCCTTTAACCCTTTCCCCAAMTCCTCCTCTCGCTGCCTTAGTACTACTTGCGCACTAAACAAACCTTCCATTTCAGCTTGTCTTGTCTTCCTCAATCCTACTATATCACTATGCAAATTTTCCACCAATTTATTTACTGCATTCCTCTTATACACCTCACTAGGGTCCTCCATTATCCTCCCCCCAGTATTAGCACTATTACTGCTATAAGGAGATGGCGGATATGTCATCCGTGGAGGTATGGCTGGTCTTGACCCAGCGGCTGCCACGGTCCCCGGACCCAGCGAACTAATACTGCTAATGGAGTTATTAACACTAGAAGGATTAGGATTGGGGTTAAGGTTAGGGCGGCGTTGGGAATACAGGGGCGGATCACGGCTGAAGAAGTGAGACAAATTCCGAGCTAAGTCGACTAAGTTGGAGCTAGGATAAACCCAGTTTTGCAAATAAGGGATCGAAACGACTCCAGAAGGGTTCACAAACGGGTGATGGCGTTTGATGATCATATCCCTTGTAGGGTTGACGAAGACTAAAGGAGCGTGGCGAGGATAAGATTCCATGAGCCAGATGATAATAGGAATGTTGTAAGTAACCTCATGGTAGACCATCGGAACAGTACCGTCGGCTTGGAGGAGATTGACGGAGCGCCCATCGTTGTGAGTGAATGTAGCAGTTTTGGGCTGAAGAGAAGGGTAAGCATCGGAGAGAGAGAGGAGGTGTTGGCGAATCAGCCATTTAACGTCTTCGCTGTAAGGTAAGGCTRAGGGACCGCGCTGGGAGAGTACGCCGCTAAGGAATTGTTGTGTGTATTGGGAGTTCGGGGAGGAGAGAGGCGGCGATGGCGGTGGCGGAACCATTGTCTACGACAGATACGTGGTTTGCTCACGTCTGCAAAGAGGGAAGAACGCTGGGATCTTTGCGGAATTTGAGAATTTAGGATTTGAAATAAGCAAATGTATTGAGTGTGGGGGATGCTTTAAGCTTTGCCTTTGGGGATAAATTTCGAAGAAAGTCGAATATTTCTTCTTAATGAAGACCTTTAAATTGATTTAWGCAAAAGTTGCAAGTTTTTTCCACAAGACTTGTGCTTGTGCTATTTAAATGAAGAAAATACAATTTGTTAACCATTCGGATAGGTTATTTATCTCATCGTAACTATGTCAGTTTATTACAAATATTCTTTTAATTTTTTTGACTTATTTATATTTCTTAACAATGCACCTATTTTTATTTCTCCTCTACCACCAACTCTAGGCAGCATAATCCGATTGTCGATAGCACATGCCACTTGGCATCGGATTCCGCCATTTGGGGTGATGGTAAGGTAAATTAAGGCACATAAATTGTTCAGAAATATAAATGAATAAAATAAAAAAAGTTGAGAAAGACATTTACAATGAATTGACATAATTACAATGACATAGGTCACTAATTTCTCCTCATCATTCTAGTGTCTCATCTTTTAGCATATCTGTTCTCTTCTGGTATGATTGCACTTACAATATTGATTTCAATCTTTGTAAAAGTAATTTATATGAAAGTTTATGACAGTTGTTTGTGTTTGGGTCTTGAATATGTAAGTGCTTGAGATATCATCTTATCACTTTAYATAAAAATAATTCATAACACATAATTTGTTACTAACCTATAGAACCAATGATCTTTGTAATGGATTACAAATAGAGAGAAAGCACTATCTGATGAAAATAATTCATAACACATAATTTGTTACTAACCTATAGAACCAATGATCTTTGTAATGGATTACAAATAGAGAGAAAGCACTATCTGATGAAGAAACTTATCARCTCAATCGGAATGTATGAAAATCCAACAAGCGAATTTCTGCATCACCTAAATTGCCGAAGCCGGTTGACCCTTTAGCCACCCCAATATGGGGCAAACGATCCTTCGTTGACATTTTGCGTCAACTTGAAGCTACACCACCTCTATATGTGGTAGAAAGTGATAATGAAGATTCATCAAGCCCTGTTGAGGAAGAAATATGCCTCATTGATGGTATAGYGAACTATCCATGGTCAATCATCAATGTTCCTCCTGAGCGATTCCATTGCATGTGGCCTCCGAAGAAGGCCCTACAGCTCAAACTTCCYGGGAAAAATATTAACTTTCGATTTTTAGTGCAAGCATACGGGATTTCTGTATCTATGTAATGGTTTTGAAATGCTTGACTTAGATAGTGATAATTTTGTACTTGGATTSAAGTCGAAAGTTAACTACAGTCATGTCTTAGAATAAGGTCAATGGATGATAATGCACCACTACCTCACATACTCAAAGTTGTGTCTAAATTTTTGTCCCTCTACGAAATCTATCACCTCTATAGTGGTTTGACTAAGGTTTCCGGAAATCCCAATAGAACTATTTGATGAGGAGACTTTGTTGGAGATGGCTACTAACATTGGGTGTGCGATGAGAGTTGATACTATGACCATGACTGTCTCTAGGGGAAAATATGCTAGAGTTTACATCGAAATTGAACTCCATAAACTTCTAATTCCACAAGTGAGAATATTGGGGCAATATCAACTGGTTATTTATGAACGATTATGTCTTATTTGTTTTGCCTGTGAGGCATATGGGCATAGGTCAGAGATCTGTGCTCTCAACAAGCAACATACACCACTTGAGCCTACTGAAACGACAAACCAACCTCTTTGTTCTACTTCTGCTCTTGCAACTTCAACAAACCCCTCTATTGAGAGAGCTGGCCTGTATGGCCCTTGGATGCTACTGAACCATCASTCCGACCAAATTAGATACAACATTGACAAAAACAACAAGAAAATGGCGTAGAGATGATAGTCAGAAATCAGGGAAACTCCTCAATAGATCTTCATGTACATAAATTTTTTTTTTTTTTTTTAGCAATCTTAAGGCAAAAAGGCCGAATGCATGGGTCAATACCAAATTTCATAAAACTTGGGACCTCCATTATGGATCACGTTTCTCAGTCTTGCATGAATCCCTCCTAAGCTAACTAGCCTAACACTATTCCCAATTGAGAGCTAAATTCCAATCCATTTTGGGCTGATTGACCGAAATGATATTTGGTCTTCCACATGACCATGCTTAACCAAGTGGAATTAACAAAAGGTACACACTAAAGCYAAAACAACCTTTGACCCGACAATAACCCTACTAACCCAAATCAAAATACCTAACCCTTGAAAACTCCCTGTCAATTAAAATACGAACCTATTAGGCCCTTATCTACTACTTTTGACTCTCGATACAGGCCTAAGAAAACTCATCTAACCCAAAACCCCCTTTGACATCCCAAAACTCAACCCTAGAGATAATCAAAATTGACCAGGGTCTGTGTCCTTCCTCTTTTGGTTCTACACTTACTAATATGGCCATCAATTAGCAACGCTATAGCATGCCGCCAAACATAAATACAGAGACTGGTGAGGGTAGTGRAATTGACAACTATGCTTTGCAACAAATTGATGAGGATGGAAGTTTTCTGATGGAGACGAGGTTACCCCAACATACTACCTCATCCACAGTCAYTTTAAGAAGAAGCTTCTTTGGTGCAATTCTAGAGGTGCCAATTTAGATGATTTTTCATCTATATTACTAACTTATATTGGGTGCAACAGCTGATATTTCATGCTTATTTGAAAGTAAATGTTCTACTCTTCGAGCAACCCAGATTAGCTGACACGCTAATATGCATGATGGATTCACTGTGGTGCAAGCTTGTGGTTTTTCCTGTGGTATTTGGATTTTCTTGAAAAATGGTAATGTACATCTTGAAGTCTTGGTATGAAATGTTTAAGYCTTAATGGTGAGTTTGGGAGATGGGTCAAATAATTTCTGAGTTTTATCAATGATTTATGCTTCCTCAGCCTAAGAAACAATATAGAGATGCWTTGTGGGCATATGTTATGTAGCTATATTTGGTCATATATTTTTCTTGGCTGATTATGGGTGACATTAAATAATTTSTTGATGTCACTAATAACCAAAGAGGAAGGCAAATTAGATGGTTTCAGAATTGATTCGCTCCCCCAAATGATTGACTTATGTGACCTTATTGATCTTGGCTTCTCTAGTCTGGGTTATATGAAGTGATACTTCTAACACTAAACAACCTATGAATCGCACCTAGAGTAATTGGAACTTGCAAAAGAAAATACCCCAAAACTATCGTGAAACATTTATCTCGTATCTATTTAGACCACCATCCGCTTTTGATATCATGTGGCTCGATAACAACTTAAACAACAAATTCCCACTTACACATGAGCTATCCATGGTTTGCTCATCTCGGGTTCCCAAACCTTGTTATACAAAGCTGACCTAACATACACCACCTTTTGAGGGCATGACAAATTTCACTACCCAAGCCCACTCCTAGAATAAKTTGCAATTTAGGAATATTCTCCAATGCATGAAACTGTGTATGCCATGATTAGAAGGTATTCAAAAAGCTATAGCGACCAAAAATTCAAATTACTTCAACAACCTCGAGGATAAACTTATGGTGGAATACACTAAAATTCTGAGACAAGAAGAGCTTTTTGTGGGGGCAACATTCAAACTCTGATTAGATTAATACCAGGGAACGCAACAATAAGATATTTTCCTAGGTTGTCTTTGGCAAAGAAGCAATAGCTGATAATTTCTAAGTTAAGGGACAATGATGGTAATTGGGTTGAGGAGGCAGACCAACTTAGTACCATGACTAGGGAATTCTATATCTAGCTCTACACGAATAGTCCAAGTTTTTGCTAGTCATTCCAATAGGGCTTTCCCACCCTCAATATAAATGATCTTCATAACTTGAATAAACCTTTTATTGACCTTGAAAGGGAAAGCTGCTTTAATGGATATGAGCCCCCATAAAGCTCTTGTACCTGATGGCTTCACAACATATTCTTTCCARAAATTTTGCTCTCGTCTTAGTCTTTCGGTGATAAATGTTTTTAAGGAAAATTAATGCTACGGAATTTCTCTCGCAATCTTAATAACCTAATAATYACTCTAATTCCTAAAGATGATGTCCTAACCACTCTCTTTGACTTTAGACCAATTACACTTGCAAATGTTGTCATCAAACTTGTTAAAAAATTGTCACCAATCGAATTAAGAAATTATCCGCAAACTTCTCAATGAGGACCAATGTAGTACTGTTACAACAGAARAAGTTATATATTCCCTTAGACGGAAGAAAGGCAAGAAACACTTTCTAGCTCTTAAAGTAGATTTAGAAAAAGCATACGACCTCATTAGTCGGTCTTTTTTGGATTCAGTTTTACACACTATTGGCTTGGAACSTCATTTGATATCCTCGATTATGTACTGTATCTCTTCRACTAGATTATCGATTCTTTGGAGTAGGTAGAGGCTGGAGCCTTTCACGCCCCAACGTTTGACTTCGCCAAGGTGACCACCTTTCCTTACATTTTTGTTCTTTGTATAAAAGTGTTGGGACAAAAAATCAAGCAACTCTCAACTAATGGTGATTGGAAATCTCTCCAACTTTCTTACAATGAAACTAAGTTATCCCACTTATTTTTTTTTTTTAATGATATTTTCCTTTTGGGGGAAGCCTTATAGCGACAAGTCCATTTCATAAAACATGCACTCTTTGATTTTTGTGGGGAGTTTGGATAGAAGGTAAATTCTCATAAGTCACAGCTATTCTTCTCTCGAAACACTCTCAAGAGTATCTGAGGGGGGATTAATGTACACTTTAATGTTTCTATCACTATCGATTTGGGAAAATATTTGGGAGTGCACCTTGTTCATCACAAATTAAATAAGATATCCTACACGTCTCTATTAAGTAGAGTACRTAAAAGGTTGGGTGGCTTGAAGATCAAGTCACTATTTCGAGCCTCATGCTCTCTTAATAAGAACAGCCAACTTCATAATCCCTTCTTACTCTATACAGACAATGAAACTTTAAAGAAATACTATCAAGGAGTTGGAGATGATTAATTGCAGGCTTTTCTAGGGGATTTAGATCTAAATTAGTTTATAAACCCCATTACTAATAATGGAGGATTTACTACAAAAAAATTATTATCTTGCTACACTTTTGAAAAAACATTTCTAAATTTATATTTGACAACATTGTAATCATTGTGTTGCATGAATCCTAGATTTTGATACACATTTTGGATATGCTTTTTTAATGTTACTAGACATCTCCTACATGTACATTTGTTAATGGTGCTAGAAATAAGTATAGATGCAAATTTAGGATGCAGTTTATGTTAGTTTTGTTAGAAATACATATAGATGCATATTTTGGAAACATTTTAGCAAAGTGTTGCAAATATTATTCTTTTTTATTTATTTTTTAATTTGAATAATTTTGCAATATTAGGAAGCGCATCCTTATGTTTTAACAATTGGTGGGACTATTCCGCCCTCTTTTTCTTTCTTTTCCTTCTTCCCAAATGGCGCCATTTTTTATTAGAAAGAAGAAAAATAGCATTCAAAGTCAAAATCGCATCGTTTTACCCTAGTATACAAATTCCTTCACTTCAATCTCTCCAATTCCCTTTTTCATGCCTAGGCTAGCCTAGCCACCGACTGCTCTACTTTCTTCAATGTTGAGCATATTAGGGGTATGGAGGCAGCATTCCAATGTATTTGTTGGTATTGTTCATATTTCTGAAAGGTGGGTTTTCTATTGATTTTTTTCTAGCTTAAGCACAAAAGTTTAGCTTTTTTCCCCTTAAATCTAAATGTTTGGGGATAGTTTGTAAGGGATTTAGGTTGTGAAGGTTGCTTATGTGCTTTTGATTGAGGGTGCTGTTTCAATTTTACCTCTAATTCCAGGTATGTCGTCTTGGCTTTTTATATTATTCTCTTTTTWTGTGAAATTTATGATTAGTGGTGTTTCAACTTGATTTTGGATCTCCATATATTTCTTTGAGATTGAATTGGTTTTGTTCACGTACTCTTGTGGATTTTCTTTTATGTTTTGCTTAATTTTCTTTTATTTGATAGTTTTTTAGTCTACAAGCTTAGGCACAGTTCAATACTAGTATTTTTCCTATTTTGGATTTTGGATATGCATCCGTTTTATATACATGGTTTGGCTGACATATCTTGTTCCAGAACTTTTGAGTTTTTTTCATTTAAGTTATATATGTTGGATTGAGGAAGATAAGAGGGAGAGGAAACGATTTGGTGCTTATTATGCTTGGATAGTTGTTGTGTGTGATTGTGATTCCTTGATGAAATTATATGAGTTCACTAAGCTCACACAAGTATACGCGGTAAAATAAGTGATATAGTGATAAGTGGATGTCGATCTCATGAGGATTGAGTGCTATAGCATTGGTATGAATGTTGTAAAGAATGATTCAATAATTRGCGAAGCCTAATCTAACTTCTAAATAAAAGTAAATATAATTATCTACAAATGATCAGATATTGAAAAGYAATAGACAAGTAAGCAAAAGGATTTATTGATCCCTTAAATATGATATTCATAAGATAAGGGMATGCATACTACAACATTATTAACAACAAACAAATAATGAAGTGAGTTCATTGGTACATTGCTGCACCTATGCTAAAGGAATGATGATAGGCATACAACAAAAAGAGGAAGTATGTCTACCTAAATGGTTAGAGTCTTTACTTCCTCAACATTTTGATCCCTCGCTACTCCCTTGACATTATCCACCTTTTCACTCAAGCGACTAAGTCACTGGCCCCATACTGGGGTTACTCTGTCATAGCAAAACTTGAAGCTTTTGATTAGAACACTATTTGGTGCTTAAGTTTATGTATCCATCCCTAAATAGCTAGGCTCAGTTGTATCAGTTTTGTGCAAGACCTAACTGAGGTCCCTTAGAAGGAAGTTGCTCTCTCACCAACAATGCTAAGAACCTACAAAGGCAGTTTTGGCATAAACCTACGGTAATGACATGCTACAGCATACTCTCTTGTGCAAACATTACTTAAATCATTTCAATGTACTCCTTATCAACCTAAGCAATGGAATTAGGTCTTAATGTCCAGAACTAAAGCTMTAGATTCAATAGGGAACTAAACTAAGCAATATACTCATATCAAGTACTCGTATTAAAAGCAAAAAACTTACAATGCAAAAAAGGTTAGACTCGAATGATATGACAATCATATGAATCACTCACCATACTTAATGCTTCCCACTAGAGTCAACAACCCATCTATTGTTCTTAACTCTAACTAAGATGATGATTTAATATATGGATTAGATCCCATGAGTAAACTCTAAACAAGCTTAAACATGCATAACTTCAATTAACACATCATCAACACTTAAATTCACTACAAACCCTAACTAAAAATAACATTAGTTCATGCTTATATAATAAAATCACGAGATTGTACAACACATTCTATTATTCAAATGATCAAATACCGGTTCAAATTTAATATAATAGAATGGGAATATAGTAAGCAAGTTTAAAAAACTTCTGTCAAACAGCTGTGCACTTATGCAATCTTTAATGCTGCAGTAGTGCCTCACAGYCCAACTTTTGGTTATCTTCTTTAGCTCTTTCTCCAATCAATTAGCTTTGTCACCAACTGTTGAYGGGMTTTCAACGTCTTCCATTGATCGAAGGAGCAACTCTTCTTAACTTGTAGCTTACACAGAACATTGGGAAAAAGAAATGGTGGAAGGCTTCCAAGGTTCAAGAACGGCTTCAAGCTTCACGATRGGAAACTCCTAGATGGTTACTCCTTGATTACCTCTTTCTTCACTTAATMCTCTAAAATCCATAGTTATATGAAGTTCATATTATTCATATACCACAATGGATATTATACATTTACGCTCAAATAGGTTACGAATAATAAAGATTTAAAGATTAAAATGGAAAAAATAAAATGTGATATAAAAATGATACAAAATACACACTTATCACAAACTTAAATGATTGCTCATCCTCGAGCAATGCAAAGAAATGAGATAGCAATTTATACCCTTAAAACCTTCAAAATCTTTACCTCAACTAGTTTCATTTCCACTTTTCTTTCTTGCTACAGCATCTCRGACATCACAAGYCTACTAAGTGTTTCGAGCATTCTTCAAGTGTARGTGTGTGCATAGAGTAAAGGCAAGTAAAAGCGGGAAAATTAACATGGGGTATTACAACTTTGTACAAATGCTTTGGCAGCAATTGGCATGAACTGTTAACTTCTTTAACATCTCTATTATTCTGGCAAAATCCACTAAAATAAAGGGTGTCTAAGAACCATCATTTATAAGCTTTATTTTGCTTTTTCAATCCAATGTTGTTGTTTCTTGTTGCATACAATGCTTCAAAGTGTGCAAYGGTTTTGTTGTTTAATTTGATTATAAGGAAACTAGTGTTCATGTGGTTGGTTTCAGACATTGGTYACTATTGAACTGATCAATATTCATTCGGAGGTCAATGGTTTCATTTAGTTGCAAAACTRGAAATGGATTTCTTAGCCATAATTCAAATTCATGGATATACATTATTCAGCTGACATGCATGATTGCTACTGTTTATTAAACTAATAACATTTATAAGACACAATATAATATTTCTAACAAATTTGACTTAGTAACTGCATTGCTTTCAGTAATTTCTGTCAGATACTTGACATTGGAGACAGGTAGATACAAATAAGAATAGTTAAAGAAGATCTTATCTATTTTGTCTCTCAACAACACCATTTTTTGATGGGTTTTAGCTGGTGGAAAGTTGAGAAATACCATGCTCACCACACAAAGATGTGAAATCTTTATTCTAAAATTCACTATCACTAGCACTCCAAATAAAAATAAGTTCTGTGCYAATGGTATTTTAAGCACACTTAAAAAGTTTCATAAATTCACAAAAAGCATCTTCTTTGCTAGCAAGAAATAATGACCAGGTAAATCTAGAATAGTCATAAAGCATATTTTTRACACCTAGACTTGTAGTACTCATTGGTCCAAATAGATCCATATGTATAAGTTCAAGCAATTTTGAGGCGGAGACTATTTTCTCTGATTTGAAGGAAGACTTTATTTTTTTACCATATTGACATGCATCACAAATYCTTTCTTCTACAAACATATTTTAGGTAGCCCTCTAACAAGATCATGTTTCAAAAGATTATTTACCAGCTCTATGCTATCATGTCCTAATCTTCTATGTCATAAATAAGAATCATCAAGATTAACAACTAGGTATTTAACATCTTAGGCAATAAGTTCATCCAGATAGAGTGAGTGAACAYCTCCATATCTATTTTCAACAAATACAACATTATCAATACATGCATCAATAGTTAACATATTGTACTTTACTTCTTTATTATGGGATAAGGTGCCTTACCAACACTACTATTCCAAGTACTCTACCCTTCTTTTTGTGTCAGAAGGTCACAAACCCTTCTTTTGTTTTTGAGATTATTTTTTTTTATAAAGGAAGTCAGCAGCAAGATGCTCTATGCTGTTGCATTCGAGATATCTTCTGGTTATGTTCTTTCGATGAAGTGTCTTTTTGAGATTTCTTCTCATTAAAGCATATTTTCATCTTCTTGCTATCATTATTACAAGGTCATTGCCAACTTATTCTTCAATAGTTGACACTTGTTCTTCTCTAGTGATTTTGCAACTTCCAGTACATGTTTTGTTCCTTTAATCATGTTATCATGATCATTTTTCTTTTTTATCTTAATTTCATAGGTCAGCGATGATCAAATGAGTTCGTCGAATGGCTGTTGTTTCTTGCCTCCTTAATGGCTAAGACTTTAGACTCCCAAGATCTAGGCGATGCATTTAAAATTATTCGATTTTGTTTTACATTTGTATACACCTTATCATATAATTTCAATTTGTTGAAAATACTATAAATCTTGTAAACATTTTTGTGATGTTTTCATGAATCTTCATAAAGAACATTTCATATTTCTCTCTCAAGCATGGCTAGCTTGGAYTCTTTTACCTGATTTGTTCATTCATGTGTAATCTCAAGAACTTTTTACGAATAATTTTTTTTCGAAATAGAGTGCGTGTTGCAAACAACCCTGAGATAAAGAAATGAATCAGGGACGAGGCCGATAATAGTTGGTACACAGTCCACCCTGGAAGTACTAAGATGTATCATGATCTCAAGCTGCAGTCGTGGTGGAATAATATAAAGAGAGAGATAGCTAAGAATGCCATTTGTTTGACCTGCTTGARAGTAAAGGCAGAACATCAAAGACCTGGGGGATTAAGCAATTTGTTCATCAATGCTAAGTTAACGAGATATTATATGGGTAGTGGTAGATCGACTGTCCAAGTCCACACATTTCATTCCGATAAATAAGAGATATTCGTTAGAGAAGTTGGCACAGGTCTATGTTCAGGAAATAGTTCGACTTCATGGGTACCCATAAATATAGTATCAAATAGAAATCTAAGGTTTACTTCACATTTTTTCCCTAAGTTTCAAGAGGGTTTGGGAACTTCATTGAGTTTTACTTCACGTTTTTTGCCTAAGTGTTAGCGCTGCCTACGCCAGCTAACCAATATTTTAGAGTTTTATTTTCACTTTCTTAATGCTAAGAATGTGTCTATGTTAGTTCTAAAATTTATTTCTTTTGGATGATTTACGCTAGGATATATTTAGTGGTTCTTGCAGTTCACTCATATGTTGGCCAACTTACATATATGTTGCATTTACTAGTTGATCAAATAAATGGTCTAATTGTTTTGTTGAAGTTTATAGATTTAATTTAAGTTATAGTGGATTTTTTAAAAGATTCTTTATAAATATCCTTTTTTGGAATGAAATTATGATATTGTCTTGGAACATTGATGATGTGTGCATSCCAGGCACTCTGCTTGCAATTAAACTAAATTATATCTATTAAGGATTACAAACAAGTAAACTTTCTTCTTTTTAATCAAACAAGGAATTTCTACTATAAATGTAATGTGAGTTTATGGTGTTCTTTCAAGTATGGGAAATACTATTTGTTTACATGTTAGAACTATAACTTTGTTGTTATTAGATGAACATGTATCTCATCATCATGTTATACCATTTTTTGGGCATATTTCATGTTCATGATGTCGATATGGAAAAATGTGTTAAAGAATAAAGTTTGGAAATGAAATCGTCAAATAAATCCTAAACTTTAGGAATTGGAAAAGTTTTGTAAGCCTAAGGCATGAAAGGTGTGAGTGAGAAATGGGGCGCGAGGGATTAGGCACTCAACTTAGCCCTTTTTGTAGGGTGAAAATGAAAGTAAAGTTCACCTCCTTGTAAGATGAATGTGAAGGAAATGTAAATTGCTYTGTGATACTACCGATAGAAAACTTATCTGGTTTCAAATAATAATTGCCCATTGCGGAGCTTAATAGCTAGRACGATACACCAAGTGAACTCACGTTGAAATAGAAAACTATAGAAAAGTTAAATGAAATGAAATAGTTGAATTTCATCACAAACAATGCATGTCATAGCATTCATGCATAGGGTTTACTTACTAAACATTATAGCTCACCCTTTTCCTTTATTTTATATTCTAGGTGATGATTAGCCAGATGGTGTGAGGAGATCACTTGGGAGCAGAACTTGATACCCAAGCATTATTTCTTTAGTTAAATATTATTGCTCAATAGATTTAGTCAGATATTGTAATTTTTATTCGTTTATTGATTTATTCTTTCAAAAAAATATCTTTGAATTATAAATAAATGAGTACACTTTGTTGGAGTTGAATTTAAATGTGATGTAGAGGAATTCGTGGAGTTTGAGTGTGAGTTCCTCTTTTTGCAAACAAGTTGGATAGATATATATATATATATTAGATATAGACGAGAGAGAGAGAGGGAGACTCTGTTCAAAATTTATATAGAAATATTTACTTTAGGTAATAGTTAGGACTGGAAACAAGTGTTAGAACCTCTAGGTTTAGAGTTTCTCTAACTTGGAGTGTTACAGTTTTAGTATCAGAGCCTAGAGTTTTAAAAACTGTTATGTAAACTTATTTGGGAAAACGAAAAGGATATATATATACTCATAATCTTTTGAAAGGTATATAGGTATCAGGTCATGCCGCAAGCGTTTCTTCTTAGACCATCGGAAATGTTATGTTTTCGTTTAAATTATTGACTGATATTTAATGTTCAATTGTTATATATACCCGCTTGACTATGCTTAAAAAATCTTATGTGTATAATTTTTCTTAGATAAGAAATGACCCATATTACTCGTTCACAAGTTCAAGGAGGGGCTGCTCAGGCCCAGAACGAAGAGACAGGAAATATCATGACTGCTCAAGGAACTCCAATAACCATGGAGGTTTTTATGCAAGCGATAGCTACCTTGGCGCAAACTAGCCAACTGAGGAGGAATGAGACACGTGAATACGGGAAGATTTTTGAATTCAAAGAAACTCTCTTCATCGTCATTCTTGGCACCACTAATCCACTGGAAGCTGAAAAGTGACAGATTGGAAAAATGGTCCATTTTTCTTCTTACATGCTCCAAGGAGGGGCGTATAATTGGTGGCTGATAGTTCAACGTCAGSATGAGGAGGACACTAGCCCCTTCACTTGAGAAAGTTTCATAGAAGCCTCTAATGACAAATATTTTTGCAAGAGTGTTCATTAGCAAAAAGGAGATGGAATTGGTGAGATTGGAACAGGGAAATCGATCTGTGAGTGAGTACGAAATTGAGTTTACAAGATTAGCTAAGTTTGCTCCTAACTTGGTGGCAACTRAAGATGGGATGGTGAGGCATTTTGAAAAGAGACTCTTGTCAATAAATCTCTTTTAGTGATTCCATTTGAGCTCTCTACATACCGAAAAGTTGTCAACAAATCTCTTTTAGTAAAAAGGGCGCAAGCAATGAGCAAKGAGGAGACCAAAAGTCAACTAATCAGCCAAAGATTTAAAGGTGGGAGTTCCAAGGGCTGAGTTAAGAGTGGTCAGATGAGGAGACATGACTAGGGAAGTAAATAGAGTTACCAACGAAATGAACAACAAAGGAGGGCTTACTCGAAATGTGGCAAGGAACATTTGGGTGAATGCCTTCTAGGCAAGRGGTGTGCTTCAAGTGTTAAAAGCTAGGGCATTTCGCAAATTGAGTGTAAGCCAACCTACTTTAACTGTGGGAAGCCGGGGCATCTAGCCAAGGATTGCAAGGAGAAGAAGAAAACTACCCACGTATCTCTACCATCTCAAGAAAGGAGGCAGAGGACGCACCAATCGTAGTATCAAGTACCCCTAGTTTAAACATTGCATTAATTCAATTAATATAGTATAATTTCATGCCTATAAGAATATCTTGTTATGTAGGCACCTTATCTGTTTGTAATACACTAGCTACTGTACTGTTTGATTGGGGAGCTACCCATTCCTTTGTTCATCCTACATTTCTTGAGAAACTTCGAAACTCTCTTATGCGCTTGGATACATGATTTAGTATGTCTAAACATTCTGGGATGATCATAAACACAAATTATATGTTGAAGAATTGTCCAATTGTACTGGAAGGGAAGAAGCTAATGGCCGAACTTATAGTATTAGACATCCAGGAAGTCGATATTATTTTAGGGACCAACCAACTATCGAAGTATCATGCCACTACCAACTGTCACAAGAAGATGGTTGTATTTGAGCCCCCTAATGAATCACAAAACTTTTTTTTTCGAGTCTTAGGTGAAACAATCCCTTCCAATAATATCAACGATAAAGTCTTGTCAAATAATGAATAAAGGTTTCACTACATACTTTGCTTCAATGAGCGAGGTTTGTAGAAAGGAGCTTAATGATCCCCGAGGTTGCCACCAGCAAGAGAGATCGATTTTGAAAGCGGTTTGGCACTAGGAATAGCCTCGATTTCTAAGGTGCCATATCATATGGCTCCTGCTGAACTTAAGGAGTTGAAGGAGCAGTTAAAAGATCTCATAGGTAAGGGATTGATTTGACCTAGCTTTTCACCATAGGGTGCTCCTATTTTTTTGTAAGAAGAAGGATGGAACCATGAGATTATGTATAGACTACAGAGAGTTGAACAATGTGAATTTAAAGAATAGGACCCCTTRGGTAAGATTGATGATTTGTTTGATCAGCTTTAGGCTGCTGAAAACTTTTGTAAAACTAATCTGCAATCTAGCTACTATCAGTTGAGGGTCAGAAAAGAAGACATCCCAAARACTGCCTTCCATACTCGATGTAGACATTATGAGTTTTTGGTAATGCCATTTGGGTTGATCAATGCTCCAGTTGCATTTATGGGTTTGATTAATCGAACTTTTAAAGAGCACCGGATCAGTTCATTCTAGTTTTCGTTGATGATATATTAGTTTATTCATGGTCCAAGGGAGAGCATGAAGAGCACTTGAGGATAGTGGTCCAGGTACTGAGGGTCGAGAAACTCTTTGCTAAATTCAAGAAATGTAAGTTTTGGTTGGACAGCATCCCATTCTTAGGACGTATTGTGTCCAAGGAATATATTGCAGTTGACCTGAGTAAGATTGAGGTAGTTCAGAAATTGTAAGCATCTACCAACATCGAAGAGGTTCACAGCTTGCTTAGGTTAGCTAGCTACTATTGAAGGTTTGTTGAGGGATTTTCTAAAATTGCGTCACTTATGATCCAATTGACTAGAAAGAACATGAAGTTTTTATGGAGTCGGACTATGAGCACAGCTTTGGGCATTTAAAGAAATGACACACAACTACTCCGTCTTAAAAATCTCACAGGGTTATGAGGGCTTTGTGATCTACAATGATGTGTCAAAAAAAGAGTTGGGCTGTATCTTGATGCAACAAGGCCAAGTAATTGCTTATGTCTTAAGGCAATTAAAGGAATATGAGAAGAATTATTTTGTAATACCCGAGATTTAGTCTCCATTTTCTTTTCAAACTTTATATATATGAATATACAATTTATGTTCTAATCCACTAATTAGATTATATTCATGATCATTAGTAAATTGATTAAATTACAGCGAAAGGACTTGGAGGCTGTAACGTTGGATGTGCCAATTAGAAATAAATAATCATTCTTTTTGATTTATTATTTGTTATTGTTAAGGTGTGAGTATATTTATTTAAAGGTGAAATTTTATTAGTTTAAATTAATTACAATTTTTAGTTAATTAATTTAGGCCTGACCCTTTAGAATCTATTCTCTTCTTATTCAAACCTAAAACCAGAATTAGGRTTCGGTTTTGGGCTAGAAGAAAACCAATAGATTTTAATTTAATAGAGCTTAGTTGGTTAAGGATTAGCCCACAAAATAATTTCAATTAGGGTTAAATTAGTTAAAAAAATAAACTATTTAAATTAGGTTTACTGTTCATATTCTTCCTCAAAGAAAGAATAGCAACAAAACTCTAACCTAACCCTAAAACTCTCGCTGCCGCCCTTTCCCTCTAGTCACCRCCATCGCCAACCTTCCTTCCCCCTTTCTTCTCCCTCTCTCTCTCTGCCTTCTCTCCCTCTCCTTCCCGATAGCCTCTGCGACCTGCCCCGACCCATGGCCCTGGGCATCGAAGCTTGCACGTCGCCCGTTGCCGCAAGATAGTGCTCACCAACCGCTCTTTGTCGTATCTCCTCCTCTGCTCGTCGAGATTACCATTCACCACTAAGAGAAACAACCTGTTCGAATTGGATCTAGAGCTTGTCATGTACTACACAGAGCGACCAGATCAGATCGCCATCGTCTGTGGATTGCAACCTTCTGCTTAGATCAAAGCTCTGTTGCCGGCAACCATTGCTCACCTGCGTACGCGTCGTCGCGACTAAAGTCTGTTACCGCTCCCCGAAAGCACAATTGGAAGGAGAAACTTCCTGACTGATCGGGAAACAGTCCTACTAGGAGCAGGAAACCAGAAACAGCACACTGTTCGGTTACTGTTCACCTATACAATGAGGCACCTAGGCACCCAGGTGCCCAAGCAACTAGTGCTGTTGTGACGCTGCCATTCACACGCCCAGGGCGCCATGTAGCTTCGAACACCAGTTTTACGATTTGTCAAATTTAAAGGTGAAAACATTGTTATTCAATTCTAAAAGTTCAATGACTTATGTACTTATATTCTATAGGGATAATTGTGGGAGAACATAGATTAGGTTTAATACACGATTTAAGATCAAATTTAGTTAGTATGAGGAATATGTTTTTGACTGAGAAATGTATCGTATTTGGTGTTATCATTATCATTGTTAAAAAGAGTAGAAAGCCATGAAATAAATTATACCGTTTGAGAATGTTATRGTTTATATTGGTGAATGATGTTCATGGGATAAGTGGAATGTTTTAAAGTTGGACAATAATGTTAAATGAATTTCCTTTTTGGAATAATATTTAGGCGATTTCGAGCACTTTGACATTAGGAGCGGTCAAGGAATCCCGCTTTGAAATTTAAAGTAGAATTTTGACGTTAAGGACTTCATGTAAGTAAATCCCCTATACTCTTTAATCTATTCCATACGTGATATATTTTGTGGTTATAATTGGATTATTTGTATGATATATTTTGTGGTTATATTTGGCTTGTTTTGTATGATATATCCTATGATTATAATTGGATTATTTTGTGTGATATATCCTGTGATTATAATTGGATTGTTTTGTGTGATATGTCTGGAGATTATAATTGGATTATTTTATGGGATATGTTTCTACCTTTAACATGTTGGGTAGTTTAAATTCAGATTTATGTAGTTCATGTCATGGGCATGTAATTATAGTGTTTTACATCATTCCTAGCGTGAGTCATTCGTGCATTTAGAATGTGAAGGTTTTAAGGAATGAARTTGGAAAAAGAAATGGGATTTTATGAGTAGATTATTTTCCAAACATTAAGGATATTGAAAAAGGAGTGTAAAGCCTAAGTCATGAAAGATGTGAGTGGAAAATGGGGCGTGGGGGGACTGGCGCACCCGACCTAACCCCCTTGTAGGGTGGGAAATTCATGTATTATTCACCTCTCATGATGTTTAGAAAAAGTTAAAGTAATATTAACCGCTTTGCAGTTCTATCGGTAGAAATGCGATAAAGTTCCAAAGAATAATGGCCTATTGCAAGCTTAATGGTTACGCATTCCATTAAGTGAGCTCATGACTTTAAAGGAATGGAAATGTTCGAAAAAWTCTTACATTTTGAAAGGAAATTTTTTATGAGAAAGTTTATGAAATGAAAACGTTTAAAAAGTTTTTATTGAGAAAGTGAGATTTTATAATTTATGACATATAGTGCATTACACATGCATTCATGCATAGGATTTGCTTATTAAGCTTTATAGCTCACTCCATTTCCTTTATTTTGCATTTCAGATGATGAGTAGCCAGATGGTGCAAGGAGGTAGTTTGTCTGTAGGCTTGATACCGGAAGTGATGTTTTTAAACAAATTTTAATGAATTAAGGAAACGGTTAATTTGGAAAATTTTTATATGTTGATTATGATTTCATTGAATTTATTTAGGTTTTGCACCATAAAAAGTCTTTTCAAATTTTCACTGGAATTTCAATATTCGTAAGTGCTGTGAACTGATATAAAGCATTTGTTGGTGCGTGAAGTTTACTTAAATAATATGAATGTTTGTTGGGTTTGAATTGAATTTATTCTATATTTATTCTATATATATATATATATATATATATATATATAATACTATATATACACACATATATTAGCATATATATATTGGAAATGTTGTGCGGATTTTCAAATTTGCTTACATAGGGGGTAAATGCCTGATATTACAAAAAGGAATAATTTCTGCCAAAAGTTTTATATACCTTGTTCAAAATAAAATATTCAAATTTTGTTTTTTGCCCAAGTTTTTTTTAGTATAATAATGAGTAAAGTCAGAAACATAATTTAATTATTTATATATATCTGGTAAGAGCGATTTACTTGCCTTTTCTGGCTTTATGGTTTTGTCTCCTTATATACTGTCAGCTGTCGTACATTTATCACCATATGGCTGTTCAGGATGCACTTTTGGTGCTTTCTTGGTGAGACGAGCATCGGTCTTGTCCGGACGAAGAAATCCAGGGCTATATTTTTATGGGAGTTTAGCAGGGAGTATGGTTAAATCTAGCAGATAATTGTTAGTTATTCCAATTTAGCTTATAGGAATTCTAATAACTCAAAGAGGGTCTGGAACAATGTCATATATTTTGTATTGTGTTATGTGATATACGAAGAGAAGCACTTAATACTACTAGAAAACAAATGGAGGAATGGCTTGGATATTACAATGTTTCAAGAAGATCGAAGGGACTAAGTCTTGAATTATCATAATCTCCTATTTTCTTAAACAAATATTAAGGAGTAATCATCCGCATCACATGATTTTGAACATGTTTGTGCAGTATGATGCATGCAAGTTTTTCTGTTTTGGCTCAAACTTGAATATTATAAATCTGAATTTTAGTACACGACATATAACATTCCTAATTAAACTTCTTTGGTGCAAAGTTAGTAACTTAGACAGTTCTGCTGTTCAAGATTTTAGAGGTAAGTTGATATGCTTCAATTCCAAATTGGAGATAGGAATTGCCTAGCCTATGTACAATATAGAGACTTGAGATTCAAAATGTCATCTTGCTCAYCACCAATTCTTACCTAGAACTCAACTTTCAACTTTAGTTGTTGGAATTCTTCTATATCATAACTCTATTGGTAATATGAATATACATTTTATAAAGACCTTGAACATTTTGCATGGTTTCTTGCCAGTGCAACGGAATGAAGGGTGAATTATATATTTAGTTATAATGGATACATACAAAATTTTTATCATCAGAATAAACTAAACTATCTTTGATAAGGAGTGCCTTTCTGAGTTCAAAAACAAGTGGCTTGAGTGAGTGAATTGTTTAGATTAGTGAGCATGTTTGTTGAATTTGTGAAGGATCTATTTAGATCTATAATGTCCTAATATATATGATATAATCCATTTTAGTTATTTTTTTTACCTTAATTACAATTTCATTGTAACTGCTAAACCTTATGCGCGTAGGATCAATCGATTCGATCAAATAACACTCATCCCTTCTAAATAGGAAATGAAACCCTGAGACACACATCCGTTCTATTATCTGAACAATTTCTCTAGAAATTCTAAATCTAGTTTCACTAGAATCTTGGGGACTCAGGTAACGATCAATGGATCTTTTAATTTCCAATAATTTATTATAGCCTTATTGCAATGCATAAACTAAGACGATTATTTATGATATGTCCATAGGGCACGATTATCCATGAGCTTAAATTTGAACGCACAAATCAAGGATACTCAAGTGAGTCCTTCCAATTTTAAACTTCTTAAAATATGTGATTTTATAAGTTGTACTCTAGAAAGATGTTTTCAAGTCCTCTTGAATGTTTTAGACAAGAGTACCCTTCAAACCATTTTGGAGAAATGTGGTACTTGCTATCTCTAATTGCTTTTATGCATCATGAATTTTATGTCGACATGATTTATCACAAGAATTGTTCAATTCAAATAACACATTTACTTGATTGGCATGAAAACTTGGGATTTAGGTATCAAATGCTTATTTTTATAATTGGCATTGTGTTAATCATGGGTTTCCAAGATTACATTCATTTACTTGTGCATCAAGCTTGTTATTAATACAGACTTGAATTCTGTACARATTGTGATGATTGAGTACTCAGTCAGCGATTCCAAGTACTATCCAGTGGGCAAAATATTGCGCTTGGCTGGTTCTCGATGTGAGGACCTCTTGAGCCGCCTAGACAATAGTGCTTTGAGAGTTGCCAAATGGTTAAAATCGGTGAATCATATCTATGGCGAGCTGAGACCATATCGGGTGAACGATTGCTTCACATGGTACCCTACAGTAATTATTGGACAATCATACCTCTAGTTAGGTGGTTTAACCAAGGGGGCTGGTGACTCCTATAGCCATGCTAACTAGCCTTAATTGTTATTGTTTACGAGGTTTGATTGAAAATCACATGCATACCTCGAGAGATAAGGCTGGTAATCTTGACCCCATAGAGTAAATCTCTTACGGTTAAGGTTTGATTTTCTTGACTCTATACTACACATGGAATCTTTTGTTAAAGTTGGCATGTTTATTTTTTTTTTTTTTTCCATAATTGAGTTCTTTTACATGTATAGTTTTCTGTTATTTTCTACAGGGACATATGTTGCAAACAATAATTTTATCTTTTCTTACTCGAACTAAAGTACCATGATTTTCATAATGTTTTCTATTAAAATTGTACAGTATGAGACACGCATGGGACTAACTGAGGTTAACTCACTCTATTTCTACATGTTTCCTAGGAGCAGATATAGGATTAGAGTGCTAGAGTTAGAAAGCTAGAGTTTTGGAATTCAACTTGTTCTAGAGTATGAATTTTGGAGACATGACGAAGGAATATTCTTTCCTATGCTTCGCGGTCTGTTGGGTTTATGGTGATGTAGTCTTATTGAGGGATTTGTAAATTTTAATTTGAGCATTTTCACAACTATCACTACTCTATTGTATTCATTTGCATTTAAAGCACAACATAATATGTTCATGGCCTGAAAATTTAGAGTCATCTTCTTGACGTCTAAATCATCAAACTCCTCTAAGTTTAGGTACCCTTGTAATTTCCAAAAATAGAGGGAACAAAAAAGTCATTTATGACAATATTGCATAATTCATAGTTCACAGAAGATATATAAATGAGAATGCAATTTTTTTTTCAAAAATTGTAAATAGAGCCGCTAAAAGGTGGAGGTCTATTTGTAGAAGAGCCCTTGTAAAACTTTTTCTTCTAGGATAAACTTTGATACGTCATGATTATCTTGGAGATCTTGTCAAATGATGCCTCATAGGTCTATAATATGTTCCAACTTTGCCTACCTACAAGCTATATTCCAATGTAAGTTAATATATGAGATAATATTATTCAAAGTAAGTCATTCTCAAAATACATAAATGAAAATTATCAGAGGATTAACAATATAAAATATAAAAAAATAGATGGATTGTGATGCCCCGCCCACCCCTAGGTATGTTGAGGCCGAACGAGCCATCGTCTTTCTCTCGACAATCAATAACTATCTCAATAAATACATTATATCTAAAGCAAGATCATAAACTTAAAGTCTAAATTACAGTCTGCTAGGGATTGTAGATCCCAAATAGATAATACAAATATTATGATCGTAAAATTATATGCCAATTCATTGATTTATTTATCATCATGAAATGTTGGTGTTTTGGTTATTTTGCAGCGGAAGGACTTGGAGGCCCAATATTCGATGTGCCAATTAAAATTTAATAAATTATCTATGTTATTATTGTTAATTGTGCATTAATGTGAGAGTGTATTTATTTAATTATGGGATTTATAGTGCTAATTGAATTAGAAGTTTAGCTAATTAATTTAGGCTCGATCCGTTGGGGCCCATTCGTTTCTTATTTGAAACCTAAAGCTAATTTAATGTTGAATTTTAGCCCAAATAAGAGCCTGTAGACTTTAATTGTGTTGGGCTTGGATGGTTTGGGATTATGAGGCTCAAAAGGAGATTGGTTAGGGGACAATTTTTTATTAAAAAAAAGAGGGAGGAAATGAGGGTTTTCAGCCATTAAAAAAAGAAAAAAGAAAAAGGGAATTAGGTTTCTGAAAGGTTTCAGCCTTCAAACTTCCTTCTCCATCACTCTTGCCACCATCACCCCTTTCCCTCCTACACTCCCGCCTCTCTTCTTCCTGCGGAYGCCGCGCCAATCATCCTCGTCACTGCACCACCGTCTGGATTTCCACACCATGTTGTTGTTTTGTCCATCGCATCTCCTCTACTTGCCGAGACTGCTATTGTCGCTAGACGTTCGATGTCGACTTTCTTCCTCCCTCACAATCCTRTTTGATCATCAAATCGGTGCATCTCCTCTACACGCGTAGCCGACCAGATTTGCTTGCCAAGTTCATCCAGCTCGCCTGCTAGTTGTCTATTGCCCAGGTTTGCCGTTGTCTAGTCGTTCGCAGTTGGACTGTTACACGCTGCTGGTTCGCCATTTTTGCCAAGATCTAAGCTTACGCTTATCCAAATCCGCTCGGGACCTTTGCTTACGGACCACACTTGCCATGTCGGTGCTCGAATGTTTCCTGTTTGCAGCACGCATCATCTGTTACATGCGGTGACTAGAGAATGGACTTTCAAATCTGGATCCCTGCTGTTCGCCATCACACCARATTGAACGTTGYCAGCCAAGATCCATTATGCTGTTCTTGCTCGCCAGTCGCCAATGCTCGGAACTGCCACCAGATCTCAACGCCGCGTGGACTATTTGCCAGACCAGACCAATTCACCGAAGTTGATGTTGTGCCTATCTAGTTGTTGTCGCTGATTCTCTCCATCGTTCCTATGGAACCACAATGTAACACCCCCAGATTAGGAACCCTTATCCTAACCCGAGAATATCACCATTTACTCACTAACACTTATTTGCGGAAGCTCAAACGAATTTAAACTAAATAATAATACTTAATACAAACCTCTTAATCCATAATATTCATTTACATTAACTTCAAGGTATCTTGGTTTGYCCACAAGCGACCTCCTCGCACCATCTGGCTACACTTCACCTGAAATGTAAAATGAGAGAAATGGAATRAGCTATAAAGCCCAGTARGTAAACCTCGTGCATGAATGCATACACATGTCTTATATGTCATGAAGTTATAAAATCTCATTTTCTCACTGAAAACCTTCAAAACATTCCCTTTTCGAAAACTCTTTACAAAACCTTTCCTTTAAAATTTACTTACAGTAAAACATTTCCTTCCATYTCATTCGTGAGCTCACTGAGTGCCATTAGGCTTGCAGTGGGTCATTCTTAGTTGGAATCCGATTATATTCTTCACCTCCTGGAGGTGAATTATTACCTACCCTCCCCGAGGGTAGGGTTGGGTGCGCCGRTCCCCCACATCCCATTTCCCACTCACATCCTTCATRGMTAGGTTTACACTCCTTTTCAAAAACTTTAACACTTTCTTGAACACGTTACAATTTATAAAATACATTCCCTTTCAAAATTTCATTTCCTAAACCATTCACTTCTCAATGTATGAATGTCTTATGCCAGGAATGATGTAGAACACTAACWACATGCCCATGACATGAAATGCGTACTATTGTATAAAACATATCATTCGACATAAACACAGTACAGGATAAGAAACATGATAACATTTCATTTGACAATACAGGATATGAACACATTAACATTCACACAATTAATACACCTCATAATATAATCCCACACACAATATATTCGAGCAACCAAAATAGTTCAATTACATTCATTCATAACATTAATGAGATGTGAGGATTACTTACCCGGAGTCCTTTACGTTAACGGGTTCTTACTTATGTTGTGAAGTGAACTCCTTCAACCAATCTTATCGTAAGCCCTCGAAATGACCTAGTTGATTACAGAAAGAGGGTCTACTTAGTTCGATCGTCCCAACTTAGATATTATGTGTTTAATTCAAAAATGTCCTTTATTAATTATTAATCCATTCTTAGTTTCCACATTATCAATTAYCATGTCTTTTTAATGTTACAATTTAAATTTCTTAGCTCGGGTATAAATCTAACTATGTTCTCTCATCAATTCACTTTAGGGCATAATTATATACAAGTCATAAAATTTTAATATCATGTGTTAACATTTTCACCTTTAAGTTCATGATATCCAAATGTTTCGGGAATGGCGATAGGTCCTTGGGCGTGCGCTCAAGCTGCGCGCGCAACAGCGTCTGGGCGCCTAGGCATCGATGCTCCTGGGCATCGGGCGCTGGGCGCCTGTGCTTGCTGGGCACTGGGCGCCTACTAGGTGCCTGGTGCTGCTAGTCTAGCGCTAGCACCTGGGCGTCTCTGTTCTRAAAGCTAGCAAATSGCCAGCCAGGACCAGTTTTCCAGCGAGCTCCGGCAAATGTCGGCGTCTAYTGACTATGGTGATCGAATTTGGGCAGAGYGACGGCCGGCAAGGAGCTGAATGGCCGTGCGDCAGAGCACCCGAGCGGCAGCACGACGCGCACAGATCTGGTCAAGGAAGAACATTTTTGGACGGGCTCTGCTGTCTCGAGCGGCCAAGCACTATCTGTCATCCGTCGTGGTGAAACCACAGAGCAGGGAAGAAGAAGAAGAAGATGGAGGCAGAGCTGATCAGCGGAGCGCTTCGTCCCGCTCGGCTATGGGTTTCGACAGACTCGGATCGCGTGCCTCTGGAGTGCCACGGCTTGCCGCGGCGTGCCCAACAGAGCGACGAGCAGTAGACTTGCAAACTAGCTGGCAAACTGGAAACCAGCAGCTCCAGTCGGGCAGATCTGGGCAACCCGTTGTGTCACGAACAAGTGGTCAGCGATCTCGGCAAGCGGAGGACGGGCAACCTCAGGCATGCGAGAACCGAGCCGTGGRTCGCGCGGCCAGGCTGTGTCGCGGGGCTTGGATCTAGACGATCTCAAGCACAGCAATGGAGATGGCAACCGAGCGATGGCGGATCTGCAAGGAACGGCTGCGTGAAGAGGAAGAACCGCGATCAACGGACAGCGGCAGTCCTAGATGGTGGCAACGAGAAGAGAAGAAGAAGAGGCGGCGGGAGGAAGAAGATGAGAGTTTCTTTAGAGTTTTTCTTTTTTCTTTTCTTTTCTTTTTCTTTCTTTTTATTTTCTTATATATTTTCTTTTCTTTTCTTTTCTTTTTTTTAAAATTTATATTTTGGGCTGTAACCCGAACCCTTCGGGCCTTCCTATCCAAATTTAACCTAAAATCCGTAAATTTAATATAATGGGCTTCCTTTCGATAAAAAGCTCAACTTCCGACTCACAAACAAATAAGCCCACGAGTCGAGCCTTTAACCAAAAGATAACTCTTATTCGACATAGACAATATTTTCGCACCTATTAAACGTACGATTTAAAAATATTAATCATACATAAAATGTCCAACCCTAATGGGCACACAATTTCACAAGATCAATCAAAAATTCATAAAGGTAAAATCCCAAGTGTTACACACGATCGCCGACTGACCAAAACCAGACTGTCGGAACTCGCCTAGGCGCAGTGCATTGCCAATCACGTGCACGTGCTGCCAATTTGCACACCCAGGGCGCAACGTAGCTCCATACACTGCACTTAGGCTTTGTTGGACTAAAGGTGAAACTATTAACTCTTTGATTTCGTTAAGCAAATGATTCATATAATTGTGTTCTGTATGTATAATTATGGGAAACATAGATTAAGTTTATACATGATTAAGGTGGAATGTAATTAGTTTGAGGAATATATTTTTTATTTAGAAATATATTGTGTTTTGGGTTATCATTGTCATTGTTAGGTAGAGTTGAAAGCCATGAAATAATATATACCCATGGGGTGTTATTGTCTTTAATGTGGAAATTTAAGTACGGGTTAATGTGGGTGAGTGATGTTCGTATGATAAATATAATGTTTTAAAGTTGAACAGTCATGTTAAATGAATATTCTTTTTGTAATAAAAATTAGGATATTTTTTGGCACATTGACATTTTGGACAGCCAAGGGACTCTGYTATGCATTTAAAGTAGAATTTTAACGTTAAGGACTTCGGGTAAGTAAACTGCATCATTTTCCTCATATGAWYTTCTGTTTCGATTATAATGTGATGTATGATAATTGGTATARTATGTTTACTATGTGATCATGTTGAATTAAATTTTTGAGAATGCTATCTGTTACATGTTAGAACATTGCTTCTATTGTTATTAAATGAACATGCATTTCATTATCATGATGTATTGTCCTTAGGGAAAGTTTGCATGTTCATGCTTTTGATAAGGGAAATGAGTCAAAGGATAAGGTCTGGAAATGGAATTTTGAATGGTAATGAATTCTAAAASTTAGGAAATGGAAATRGGGTGTAAGTCATTAAAAGTGTGAGTGGAAAATAGGGAGCAGGGGACCGGCGCACTCGACCTAACCCTCTATRTAGATTGGAAATGAAAGTAAAATGTACCTCTGATGAGGTGAAAGTAAAAGAAAATGTTAATGAATTCTAAAAGTTAGGAAATGGAAATGGGGTGTAAGTCATTAAAAGTTTGAGTGGAAAATGGGGAGCAGGGAACCGGCGCACTCGACCTAACCCTCTATATATAGTGGAAATGAAAGTAAAATRTACCTCTGATGAAGTGAAAGTAAAAGAAAATATTAATGAATATTTAACTGCATAGCGGTTCTACCGGTAGAAAATTTATCTAGTTTCAAAAAATAATTATCCACTGCAGAGCTTAGGCTAGGCGATAAACCAAGTGATCTCACATTAGTAATGGAAAACTGTAGAAAATTTAGACGAAATGAATTTTGAAATTTATAACAGATAATGCATGTCATATGCATTCATGCATAAGGAATTTACTTACTGAGCTTTCTAACTCACCCATTTCCCCTCATTTTGCATATCAGGTGATGAGTAACCAGATGGTGCGTGGAGGTCGCTTTCGTGCAGGCTTGATAAACCCGAGTGTCTTATTTTGAAATAAATTATTGTTGAATAATGGGAGTCATTTCATAGGAAAATCTTTATTCATGTATTCATTCATTTTATTACCTATTCATCCATTGATCTATTTTTTCAAATTATCTCTGGGTTGTAACTTAAAAGGAGTATTTTTCTTGGTTGATGAGGTTTGGAGTTGTTGGGGTTTGAAATATTTTAYTTCTGTAGGATAGGTTTTGGTTGTGGTTGAGTGTCATTTTCTACTTGGAACAGGAGGAAATGTTAATATTAAAGAGAAACTCTACTGAAATTTTTATAAACCTTTTGTATTAAAATATTTTATTTTCCTCAGTTTTTGCAATATATGAGTGAGGAAATTTGATACCATTCCTGGATTTAGGATCGTTTCTAATCTGGGGGTGTTAACAACAATATTAATATCCTGAATACATCAACATTTCATTCATAAATACTAGCACTCCAAAATTAACAAGCATTTCTAAGCTCTCGCCAAAATTAACAAGCATTTCTAAGCTCTCGAAACCATCCTGCTGTACTAGAGATCCATACTTGTCACTAAGAAAAATAGGAGAAAATTGTGAGCGATTGCTCAGTAGTTTCTCAGTTGTGCACAATGAGTTATTTTCGAGAAATATGATTTAACAATATAGTTAAAGCAAGTGTCCAGAGATATTTAAAACATATTGTATCCAAAAATATATCTCCCCAATGTTTCAGTTTCAAGCYTAGTGAGTAAAACAATTCGATAAATAAATCAAGGACTTTTAATAAAACTCATTAGCTTGAAAAGAATATTACACACAATTAACAAACCTTTATCGTAAGAGTTCAACTTTATGGGATCAAGTATTACCAGCCTTATCACATCGGGTTATGCATGCAATTTTCAACCTTATCACCTCTTAAATCAACCAATAGTACCCGCTAACGGGTAACTGAGTCGCCTATCCTTCAATGAAACCTCCTAATCAAGGGTACAAACATCCACAATGAGTCATTGGTACCGATGGCGCAAGCGTCTACCAGACATATTCCTAGTCCACCACAAGTAYTATCTACTAACTTTGGCCAAAACTAGTGAACTCTGATACTAACGTTCGTGCAGCTCAAGAGGTCCTCGTATTGGGGACCAGCAAAATAAAGTATTCTGCCCGCCATACTAGTTATTAAGAGTCATCAATTGAGTACTCCATCCCAATATAAAAGTTCTCAATCAACCAATAACAATTTCAATATAAATCCAAAATTCAATAATCTCATGAACAATATTCAATCAGAATCGTTGCATATGGTAGAAACATTTCTTTTGCAAAATGCATAATCTTTCAAATGGTGAGTATTTGWGCATATCAAACTTCTTGCTTATWTAAGAGCTTTGAAGAAAACCATAATATCCTTCATAAAAAAATGAAGTCATCAATTCAAGGAAAACATTTAACAATTTTAAGAAAAACTCACAAATATATGCATTTGCAGAAAAACTCACAAACCTATAGTCGTGCACTCCTAAAGCTATCAACTAGCTGCAGTGACCTAAAACATGCAATAAATGCATTCTTTTTGAGTCATATATCAACCTAAGATGCTTACTGATTTTCAAGAATAAAACTATACATCTATCTACATTTCTATAAATCTTAATGTAACACCCCCAGATTAAGAAACTTTATCCTAATCCGGAAATGTCACCATTTACTCACTGACACGAATTTGCGGAAATAAAAAGAATTTAAAGCACAGGTAACTAAACCAAATAAGAAATACTTAATAATAAACAAAAACCATTCTAGTCCACAACCATCTTAATCCATAACATTCATTTAAATTAACTTCAGGGTATCTTRGTTTGCCCACAAGCGACCTCCTCACACCATCTGGCTATACATCATCTGAAATGCAAACGAGAGAAATGAAATGAGCTATAAAGCCCAGTAAGTCAATCTCATGCATGAATGTATGAACATGCCCTACATGCCATGAATTATAAAAACTCACTTTTTTAATGAAAACTTTCTAAACATTTCTATTTTGTAACCTTTTTACAAAATCTTTCCTTTCAAAATGTATAACTTGTAAAATATTTCCTTTCATTACATTCGTGAGCTCATTGAKTGTAACGCCCAGCCATTAAGYTGTAGTGGGCCATTTGTTCTTTGGAACGCGATTACATTTCTACTGGTAGAACCACAAAGCGRTTAACATTCCTTTTCTTTTCCTTTCATCTCTTCACCTCCCAGAGGTGAATCATTACCTCCCTCCCAGAGGGTCGGTTCCGGTGCACTGGTCCCCCACGCCCCATTTCTCACTCACATCTTTCGTGGCTAGGTTTACACTTCTTTTCAAAAACTTTAACATTTTCCTAAACACGTTACAATTTATAAAATACATTTCCTTTCAAAATTTCATTTCTTAAACCGTTCACTTTCTAAATATATGAATGGCTCATGYCAGGAATRATGTAGAACACTAAATACATGCAAATGCCATGAAATGCATACAACCGTAATCAACATGCCATTCGACATAATAATGTTACAAGGTAAGAAACACGTAAAAAGATTCCACACAATCAACACATTTTATAACATAATCCCATACCGCCAGCACATAACACACAACAAAAGAGATAGGCAGGTATGGGGGTTTACTTGCATAAAAATCTCATATCCAACACATTAATCCACCTAAAGAAATTTAGATACATCCATTCATATGCATTAATRAAATGTGAAAATCTACTTACATAGAACTCAGGTTCAATAACAACAACACATATACATTAATGAGAATGTGAAAGTTTACTTAATCTGCTCTTAATGAATTCCATGTAGTGTTTTCTCGGGCCTACAATCGATATGCAAAATACGTTTTCTATTTAGGTTGTCAAGTAGTTTTTCAACAAGAATTAAATGATCAAATAATCCTAATGTTCAAAGGAAAGTGTTCATATAGAGGTTTTCTGATTTTCAAAGTGATTTATGATGCAAGGAGTTAACAAAAATGAGCAATGATCAATTCTACCCAACTCGGCAATTTTGGGTAAATCCAGTATATCTCAAGTTCTAGATTGAGTTTTCTTACACGATTTGTTGAAACATGACCCTAAAGTAGAGGCTATCCATCCATACCAAAACATCTAATTGAAAGTCATGTTTAAATTGAAGTAAAGCTRAAACAGTAAGGTCCARAATTTTATCGACTAAAAACGAGCAATATTGAATATTTTGGTTATATCTCAAATTCTACTTTGATTCATCCTATGATTATGGTGTCATATTGTTCATAAAAAATTAGGAAATTCATTCATATAAATCACATTACTTAGAAGGATACATTTAACTACCAAATTCGATGGAAAATCAGGGTATAGCAACATTCGAGCTTAAACTGGCAGACTCTTAAAGATTGATTCATACGTTAAGTTTTATACAAGTCCAAATCAAGTTAAACTAAGCTCTAGTTCCTAAGACACRTATTTTTCTAACCATATATCATATACAATATTTTACTTCCTAACCAAATCAAATTTCACCAAAATATTAGGGTAATCGCTTGTCCATGTTAAACTAGCAGCCTATGTTTTTTGTACATATCTCTAGTTCTACGAAAGCTTTTTAGATKATCTATGTATTAATTTGATCCTATGAAATAAGAATTTTTGGCCATTAAATTCTTATCATCCAACTAATTCCAGTTTATCTTTTATAAAGTCTTAAATCAAAACTAATAGACAGCATGCAAAATTCAATCACTTGTAGGTTTGTAGTCATATTCTTTACCATTTATCATTTCTCTTCATACCAAAACTTCCATTTTAATTCATAATCAAGGAACAACAAAAATTATGGAAGTAACATAGTATGAGTTACGCCAAGACCAACCAGATAAGCATCATTTCTCAAAGCAATTTCATCATCCTTTCTATATATCTTAACTTTCAACTAGTTTACATTCAACATATATAACATCTTATATCAAAATAATGACTCCAAACAGTAGTCATGGATTATGCCTTAATAAACTTTCAATGGATAACAATATACACTAGCATTCTATCCAAATTTCAACTATACCATAGAAAACATAAAGCTGTAATTTATTTTCATCTTAGCAAAACTAGAATATATCATTAACTAACCTAAGCATACATTTCTAGAGGTAAGAGTATATTTTCTAACCGTTTAAAGAAAGAAGAGCTTAATTTGGTTGGTCCCTTTTGAGCAGAAACTGTGCAGCAACGGAAGCCTTTGACGGGAAGATGAACAGCGACAGATAACTTCTATTGAAATTCTTGTGCAGCTTGGAGTTGCGGGTAGAGGTGAGGTAYGAGGAAAGGAAGAAAGCAATAAGGAAGAGAATGGAGTGTAGCCGAGAAGGAAATGGAGAGTGTGAGTGTTATGATTCCTGACAAATAAGAGAGTAAGGAGAGCCAGCTGGGTGATTTAATAGGAAGGGAATTCTTAATGAAAAAGAGTAGTCCGAAGGCACTAGTAAGGTCGGGCGGATTCTTCAAGGAGAATAATCGTGTGAAGGAAATGGAGAGGTGAGAGATTTACTTAATGAGGAAGAAGTCAATTTAACATGTACAAGAGTTAAAAAACTTAGGAAAGGGGAATCAAGGTAGGTAGGATAGAAATAGGAAATCGAAGAAAACAAATTACTAATAAGACAAGGGTACATGCAAAATTAACTTTATGTGTGATATTGCAAGCAATCAAGACATAAAGATAAAATTTAAAACAAGAATGGAGGTCTTAGGCTAAAGAAAATTGGCCAACCCCTTGCATGCCTACAAGGTGGCCAAGATTTTTCTCTTATTGGTCACCATTAATTTGGAATAAAATAGAAATTTTAAAATAAACTCATAATAGGGTTCGGAATAGGCTTTTAGATTCGGCCAAAAAAATATCCRGATTCATTCTAATCGAAACTATCTATCCTAATTAATCTTAAGTGCACAATAAAATAATCTATAATTTGCACTTATTATAGAATGTGAAATGCGCGATTCTAGAACGATAATTAGTTGTTGAAAATTCTACTGCTTTACATGAATAGCAAATAAAGAACTATAAAAGGACAAATGATTTATAATAATTCAACTCTAAAAAGTCTACATCGATTGTCAAGGATTACTGCCTAGAATTTTTACAAACTTTCACTAAATTCTTTTTTTTCCAAATCAGTAATGAGCGACTAGCCTAATCTTACACAATTTCACAAAGAAGAGGATCGCTCTTCTCAAAGAATACTAGACAAGTAATCTCACAAATGCACAAGTGAAGGCTCGCACGAATTAAGGATGTTATATCCAATCATAACCTGAGTTTACACAAAGAGATACAGACGAAACTGAGAAGATACCACTCACAAAGTGGAGATAGTATAATAATAACTATTGCTCTCTCACACAGTGGAACTAAGAAGAACATTTGAAAAAGAAAAAAAAAAATCTGAATCATTCTAATAATAACTATAAATAACTAATAAAAAAATAGACTTCGTATAAATTAGTATTGTAAATATAAGTAAACAATGTTATGAATGGAAATATGGTTATTAACAAAATTTATTATCACAAACCTCTAAAACTAAGTTTAGAATTTCAACTTCTACCAAAATTGTTCTTATGATACCATTTGATTCAGGCACAACTGAATTCTGTTAAAAGTTAACTTTTGATACTTTTTTCATAGCTTATTAAACACTAACAAAATATTTATTTTATTTTCTGAAAAACACAGAATTGGCCTACATTTACCATAGCCATTCCATTATTTTGGCTTGGGAATTTAATGACTGAACTTTTCGAAGCTGATTTGAAACTGACTAGGCCCACGCTAGCTCGTCTCTGGCTAAATTACATCAGCTATATTACATCACTTAGAGTTAGGCTGTGTTTGGATAACCCAATTCAATACTTAAAACTGAACGAATTAAATACTTATAAAATTTAAGTTCATTGATAATAATAATTTTGAGATGTCTTAATATATTAAGTGTTTTATAATTCTTTTTATAAATTTAAGTGATAATATTTTAACTTTATATATACATTTCAAGTTAAACTATCAAATTTAATATTCAGATTTAGGCATTATTACATAAATATGACGTTTAAAATTTTAATTATTTTTCAAACTTTAATTTTATCAAATAAAACTTTAGTCAAAATTTATTCTAGGGCTTTGATTAGGGACCTTAAAAAATGAAAAGGAATAACAGTTGTCCAGTCTTGGATTAACGGAGAAAATTTATGGTCCAAATGGGCTTATGAGTAGCTTGAGGAAGCTTTTCTTGTCACCCAAAAGGATCTCATTAAATTGATCTACTTAAATACTCTTATTCTGCCGCTATTCTGAAGGGGCTTTGGCTAGTGACCTTCAAAAATGAAAAGGAACAGTTATCTAATCTTGGATTCATAGAGGAATTCTGTGGTTCGAATAGACTYTTGTGAAGCTTGATGAAGCATTTTTTGTCACTAAAAGAGTCACTTCTCTATCATCAGCTTGATAAACTCAAATACTTCTATTCTCCTCCTATTCTGACGAGTGGGCCTTTTGAATTTCAGGCCGAAGTTGAGTTTTGATATCATTTTGTCACCTAAAATGATCATACCAGCATAACGGGCTCAAATACTTTTAACTCCAGCATAATTGAGGGACAAAGTTCCTTTTAGCGAAATCACCTGGATGGGAAGAATCATGATACTATAACTTCGCCACTTGTAACTTAATTCAACTCCTATATAAAAGTAATAGACTTTGATTATTCTACCAGTTTCAGTCTAAGGTTAATAGATGCCGACTATCACATGACATGCACATCACAGTTCTCAAGATTATTATAGTCAATATAATTTTTTTACATTTTTTATTCGTTTTCTGAAAAAATGGAAAGTAAATATATCTTATTATTTGTTTTGTCCTCCTTTTTCCTTTCCCTTCCCCGCTCTCTTCATGACCTTCCCGTCCGGTGCTGGCCCCATGCCAAAACCACTGCCTCCCACGCCCCCCCCCCCCCCCCCTCTCTTCTTCCTCCCTCCCTCCTCAACTATCACAAGCACCACCACTCACATCTTTCAGCCATCAGAGCTGTCATTCCCTTGACCGACACCTCATCTCTTCTTCCCCTTTTACTCTTGCTACCCCTGCTTCTCTTCTTCCTTTGCTCGACATTGTCTCTCAGATAATCATGGCCTAACAAACTGTTTCTTGCACCCTGTAGGAAATTAGCTGTAAATTCTGCAAATAGAAAATCAAAGTTCTTGCAGSCAGAAGCAAAAACTTATAGACCCATCACTGTCTGAAAATTCTAATTTAGGATGTGCCACGCACATACGCCAACAAACKAACCAGCCCTGTCTCTAATAATTTCTCAGTTCGCATTATCTCGGGATACTGAATGGTGCAGGGGCAAACTGGGGGCAGGGCCTAGAGGCTACCTCAAAATTTCAGATGTAAAACTCACCAGTCTCTATAAAATGATAAACTCAAACACAATTTCATGGCTGATGGTAAATTTCCCATACCAGAGCAAGGTCACACTACTTCAGTGCTGTACATTGGCACAAAATAATGGAAGGACTCGATAAATTTTCGATTTATAAAGAAAACCAAAAAAGGAAAAAAAAAAAAAAAAGTGTTTGTGTTTGAAAAAGCCAGTTAAGACGCATGGCGAAAAGAAAGCCTACTCGGTGAATCAATTCTAATAATATGTTCATCTTCGGCACCAGACTCATCACTTGACTCATCCTGCGCTTGATTCTCTTTTGAACTCGAGTCCTGAGCTGGAGCTTTCTTTTCTTGAACTTCCAGTTTCCTTCGGATAGTAGAAGCACCTTCTGATTTGACCGAAACAAGTGGACGGTCATAATTTGAAGGAAATCGCGGGTATGAGCGACTATGAGATGGCTTCCGTCTACCAATCCTGGGAAGACTTCGAGCACGCCAACCAGCACTGTTTATCTGATATAAAGAAGGGCACATGCACAGCAGGTCAATAATATCAGCCAGAATTTCCGTTAGACGTTCAAATTTTGAGCTTCTGATTATAAGGGGACACTTATTAACCGACTCAAGTTCCCCCACTTACACAACCTAAGAGATGAGAGAAATATCAAATTATTCTCATATGCGTGCATATTAAACGTTCCTTCTGCATCCTCATAATTAAAATGAAAAAAGGGATACATAGTTAGAAGGTAACCCAAGCATCTCTTCATTCCTTAGGGAGGGTTAGTCATGCAAAGAATTGTACAAATTAGGGTAATTAAATTGAACTCACCATGCTGCCATAGATGCTCAACTGCATCGCTCGAGCAGAAAAGTTTTTCTCTTGTTCATTAGTCTTTTCCACATCATTGCGATACTCTCTTGCTTTGAACAAATGTTCAGGCCAACTCATTAGCCTCCCGTGATCTCTTTTTAGGGGCCCACTGGTGTGATCAACTGAATGTGATATCAGCGAAGATGACCTTCTCTGAAGAGTTTGACCAGCTTCAAATCCAGCGATGTCAAATATGATTACTCTTGCCCTTGTCTCAACTTGATACCAGGAAGCTTGATGAGAAAAACTGGCTGTTCTGGTACCTTGTTTAGGAATGAATATAACATTATTAATCAAGAATGCCCACATTCTTTTTGTGTTCTTACCTTCATTGAGCCATAAAATATCTCATACCATGTAGAACTAAAACAAAATTTATCAAAATAAAAGCATGGTGTTTTTAACATGGAATCACCCAGGATGATTCAACAAAGTTTCCTATTAACTTGAAACTATATGGTACTACTACGATGATATCTAAGCTTGACGAATTAAAATAATTCCAGAAGCACAGGATGATTTTTGAAAACCTATCATTCTATGCTGTCCACTATTTTATCCGCAAAATACTGAAAGATCAAGAACCAAGTGCACCACATACAATCTCCCTTATTCACTTGCCAAAACCATGAATGTACAGTCTACCAATTCCCGACCAAAAGTGGAAACAAATCATCCCAAAACTCCCTCACAAACTGAAAATGAGGGAAGACAGGACATTAAGAGTTATAACCAATATAGAGTTGATCATTATTCTTACAACGAGGGACATACACATGAACCAAGTTTTAGAGAAAGGGCCTTGACTAAGTGTTTAGTTAAGGCCTCCAAGATTTTTACGGTGAACTTTGTTGCACTCAAGAGGTGCATAAAGCATCCTAAAACATTCTATTTTATCCCATAATATCATAACTTTGTCACCAGAGAAAAAGTGACTGCAGAATAAAAGACCATAACCACTTTCACACTACAAAGATGCTCTTAGACCAGAATAATAATGTCCATGTCCCCACGTGTTTGGGGCTACAAATCACCTACCTGCTAACTAAATGATCACATTCACCAATTATTATCTCAGATTATATAAAATCTCTCATCATTCTTTTACACTTTTAGCTATCCCAAACCATCCTAAAGATATTCATATGATACAAAGGGAAGCTGAAGAAAAAGAATAAAAAGGTAATTCAACCACCCAAAAGGAKTACCTAGTTAATTTTCTTAAAGTAGCCAGCAGAGATTATCAATGGTATAAAAGTATGACTTCCACCTAGATTAGAAAGAAAAATAAGCTTTGTGGTAAAAGTATATTAAGTAAAACACTCCTGTTTGATAGCTTTAACACTTTTCTTTTTCCCTCTTTTGGGGGGAGGGGGAACTGTAGTTAACTTTATAGGTGCAGGCAATAAAGATGCAACAGAATCTTGCTCTTAGTTGCAAACTATATATGTGGCATTAATGAAATACTTCCATGCCCTTACCAGYGAGTGCCCTTAAAATATAACTGCTAAACACTAAAATCTCTGATTAAAGTCAACTGAAACGTTTTCAATGAATGGGATAAATTGCTGTCTAATTGGACCATCTCCATTTATTTCTTATAACCAGGCAGCTGGGGAAAACTTTAAATCTATGTTTGAGTTAAAGACTTGCTAACAAGGGACTTTAAATGGTCAAAAGATTGACAGTAACCAAATCTTAAAACTGCAAAGGGAAACCTTCAGAGAAAGATGTCAGTGGCATTCCTCCATCACAACAGTCACTGATAAATCTCAGGAAACTTCTCCTGTAGAGAAGTAGCRAACTCAGGATGTAACTATCTACAATTTCGTATATAAAGTCACTTTTTCCAGTTTTCACATCCTCTCTGAAGAACAAAGTATAATTCAGTAAAACATGAGTGGTCGTAAAGATTGAGAAAGAAGCAGCAAAATACAGRAGGCAAGCAACAGAAATTAAAAGGTCAAGTGTCGAGCACAATACACCATTCTTCAAAATATCTTGACTACAACTGTTTTGCCTATTCACAGAGAGCTCTCAGATAAAAGCAACTATCCTGTTGTTCGATTTTCTTTTTCTTTTAATAATATTAAAATGCAAACAGACCAATGTATAAACTTTTTGCAACACGTACTTTCTCAAGCTTTCAACTCGTGCCATACATTGCTTGTTTCTTTGTCAAAGAATATTCCACTGCAATCCTTTTTTATCCCTCAATCAGGCATCAAATTACGTCACACATATTCAAAAGCGTCCACAGCAACTGCTCATGCATTTTCAATACATGGCAGATTACACATCTCACAATGATGTTTAGCAATTGTATAGCAGTTCTTATGTGTAAAATTAAAAGGCAAATATCCAAATTCAATTAGCGTCTGCAGCAATCACTTATACATCCGGTCTTCTAGATCTCAAGGCACAAAGTAGCATATCAGCATATCTATGTTCAATAACATACAAGAAGAAGCTTTAAATACCTGATGTTTCTGAATTTTGGAAGCTTTGATCCCCATATAGAGGCAACAGTGCYGCTGGAGAGGTAAGTAGCTCCTCATGTAAACCTTGGGCTTTCACGAAACCCTCCAAAAGAAATGCAATTGAATGTTGAGATACTTCAAAGGTTTCTCCTCTAATATATATATTCATTGTTGATCTTTCTGCAACAAGAGCTCTGAGATCTTGCATCGTCTTTTTCTCAAAAGTTTGAGGAAGCAAGAGTTTGGAAAGAACTATTGCACTTTCCTGAAGAAAAAGGAATCAATATGTGATTTATTATTCAGGAACAAATAAAATTAGTTTACTACCAATATAAAGAGCAAGAGGAAAAATGTTTTAGTGTAAGATGCATCTCCTACTTGTATGAAAGAAGCATAAACACTTATTTGCAATATGCATATGGAAATCCTTTTATACTGTCATCCACCTTGTAAGCATTAAAAGGAGCCGCAGAAGAAACTGTAAACTAAAAGAAGATATCAGCAACATCATACCTGCCAAAAGAAATCTTCCACAACAGGATCAGATCTGACTACAGCAAGTATCTTTTCAGCATCAATGAAAAAGCAGAGAACCACAGAATCTGTGACAATGTCACAGATGTAAGGCTTTCCTAAAAGCACTTCATACAACCCCAAGGTACTCCCGTGTGTAAATGTTGGGTGCAACAAATGCTTATTTCTTACACTTGAATTTGTCCACTATCAGAAACAATATCTCACATTCAATATGTCATTATCTCAAACGGGAGTCGACTTGTAAATCTACAGATTATGTAAATTAACAATTACCTTCACCACTCCATTTGAAATAAGCCAGACACCATTTGGCTTTGATCCCTCCTTGTAAAGTGCTGAATCACGTAGTTTTATTGTTTCCTTGGTGGAACCAACAAGCTTATCTCTCACTGCTGGAGGAAGGGCTCCCAGCAAAGGGTTGGAACTAATTAAGTCACGTAATTTTGGAACTTTTACCAATGGAGGATTCCTTAGGAGTTTTTTCAAGTCAGTCTGAAAGACATGGATGACATCCTCAATGTCAACTAATTTACAGAATTTAAATCAAGACTATATTTAATAACTAAAAAGTCCATACCTGGACAGCATCATGAAGATGAACCATTTCTTTTTGTTCTAGTAAACCAATCTTCTCAAGATTATGGACATAATTGATCAAGTGATTCAGAACAGAATGTGCAACTTGTCTAGTTTTCACAACTCGCAGAACCTGAAAATGTAAGTGTGTTAAGGTGAAAAACAGAAACAKCCAAAGGAGACCAATCACAAATTCACTATCTTATAGATATGGAAACCAAACTATGCTAAAATTGCTCAAAATTTATAAGAATATTCAAATAAGAGTATGATGTAGATACTTAAGAGAAGACTGTAAGCCAAACCGCTTTTAAGTGACAGATGAACTGAACTAAAAGAAAAAAAAWAATAATAATAAACATCACAAAGATATATAAAAATAAAATAAAATAACTAAGACAAGGAATACAAACCTGAGGAAACGAAACACGAACTTCTTCCAAAAACTTTCTTGCTTCTTCTCCTTCTTCCTCACTTTCCTTAATTACAAGAGATGCAATTTCACTGTCTCCTAAAGTAGTAAAGGATATTTAAGAATTGAATAAACTTATCATTCAGAAATAAAATAGGGTTGTGCTAAAGAAAAACAATGTGGCTTGAACTGCAAGCATATCCATCTAAAACATAGAATATGCTTCCACACAGCCCAATGATGTAACTCAATGCTATTGCTCCCAAGGAATAAAACCAATAAACAAATAACAAGCAGAAGAACATAAAATGCCACAATTTATTGATACGCRAAAATGATCGCATGTTTTCCTTTATTTGTTGGTTAAATGAAATTGATCATACATAACATTGAGTAAGAGAAAGAGCGAATARGAAGAAAAATAAAAAACAAGGATCCAATTTAGCTGGTGACCTTCCATTGTGATTTGACAAAAGTTGTTGGAGAAATTAAAAGCTAAGTGGTTGAGCCTTCATATTGTGCTAAAGGAGCTGCTCGATTGCTGTGGTTTACAACTAGTTATCTGAGAAGTTGAACTATAGTGGGAGTATGGTGAGGTCCTGAATGGATCCTTGAGAGTGGATGCAATGTCCGAAGGGAGAGACTTGCACCACTATAAGTTCTAGTGTCCATTGCTCTCTCTCTCCACCCTTATCTTTCTATTTCTTAATTTTAAACATTTCCATCTCTTAATTTGAATACTAATGGCGTCGGTCTATAAGTGAATAGATTCCACATTGAAAGCACTTGTCATCTCCTTCAGAGGGAATGCTGAAATTGTTGGTATACTTAAAAGAATATATTCACTAATTTATTTGTATTCATACTGAATATATTTTCTTCGTTGGACTGATAATTATATTAAATATTCACAGCATCAAGTATTTAATATACTAGTTCAATAATACTATTTCATTTCACTTCGAGAGCTAATTGTTCAATATTGTTATCGCATTTTTGAAGAAAAAATGGGAAGTCTCAAACATAATTTCAATCATAATAAATTATTTTCACAACATTGCAAAGGGAAGGCCTCTTTTTGCTCTGACTTTCCAAAGTATGCTAAAGAAGATGATGAATGAGGAAATTAAAAAAAAACTAAAAGTAGAGAGTGATCAAACCACATAAAATCAGATATTTAAACAACATGCTCAAACTAAATAAGATATTATCATGCCTGACTGATTCATTGGTTCAAAAAGTCATGCTTGTGTCAGATCAGAAACATATTAAATTTAGGAAGCAAAAGATGCTAAAAGTTACAGTTACTTCCTCAACCCAAAGAATAGGATGAAAATAGATGGAAGAAATACAGCAGATAAAGCCACCAAAAACCCCAATCTTCAAAGACCATCACAAAAATCTTACCAATAAAATCATGTAACTGCTGTCTGGCAATTCTATGGGCACGAAGGAAAGAAGCACAAATATAGCAAGCAGATTCCAATCTCTCAACAGTGAAATACGTGACAATCTTTTGGGGAACTACGCTTGTTTGGAGGAACTTATAATAATTAGGAATGTTCACATAAGATCTTAACCCTCCCCAATCACATAAGGTTTCTTGAGATACCAAATCAAGTGCTTCATCAACTGATTGCATCAGTAAATTAGCAGTATTCTGAGTGATCCTTCCCTCATCAAGCATCTCCCAGTAAGCGGACTGAACACCTGGAATAGAAGATATGGGTATACAAATTTCAAGAGGATTCAATGTACTCACCTTCCAACACAGAATGCAAATAAAAACTTAAGCATTGAGCTTCATATTGCATTGAGAAAGTCACTCAGATGACTTAAGCAAGTTTCACAAGCACAAGCAAAATAAAAAATTTTAAAAACCCAACATAGACTATTTCTTCCGAATTTCYAGTCTAAAGAGAATATATGCTGAAAAATTAGGAAAAAAGAATTTTATTTCATGAACCTATTGTGTTTTTTCAAAGATTCACTGGGCAGTAAAGCAATGTAACTTAGAAAATAGCCAAATTGACATCATTCCCTAAAGCCCTCAAGTTCACACATATGGCTTAGAACAGGTCAAGTGATCAATACACGTGATGCTCAACAAAATGATGACAGCAAAAGAAGAAAAACCAATAATCAGTTATACTAAAGGAAGAAAAGACATTAAGCTGCTTACCATTTAGAAACCGTACCCGCATATCTTTTAAATTCATATTGTCTACTTGAATATCATCTCCAGCTGAACTATGAGGGTGTTCTTGCTCACCCTCCACATCTTGTAAGCTTGAAATATATCTTTTCACAGTGGTCCAATCAGCAGGTCCCAGTTCTTCATCCTCACCAAGGTCACCAAATGCCTCTAGTGCTTTGTTCAACATTTCAGATTTTGTAAACTGTAATATGCGCCTCTGTCATCAAATTAGTAGGACATAGAGTCACAACTCTTTCCATAGGAAGAATATACAACCTGAAGATTAATGAACTGAAACCATAACTTGCAAGTGAAATCATTATCATGATCTTGGAGTCTGTTAAGATTAGGAAACTATAAAGATTAGAAAAATGATAATAGTGATTAAGTAGGACTTGATTAGGTATTTTCCTATTATGATAGTTTAGGTACTTTCCTATTATGGGATTCCTACTTAGTATATATAGGTGTCTTATATGATGAATAAGATATAAAAGAAATACACAAGAGTAAGATACAGAAGAGTATTCTCACAATTATGTTTACATGATATCAAAGCTCTATTATCTTTTTAGATTATTTTAACATGGTATCAGAGCCAGCTCCATAATGTTGAAACTCTTGACTTTGGTTATTCAAGTTTCAAAAAAGCAATTATTTGGATGGGTTCCTCATGACTTTGATCAAGAGTGTTTAGGATTTATAGAGTTCTTATTGTTCCTTCTTTTCCTCCTTTGTAGATTGCATGTTTCTTTTCAAATTGTTGTTTTCTTTACTTTCTTTACTTATCAGATTGTTTCCTCTACCGCCACACATGATGCCTCAACCAGCTGCCTTTCCTTCACTTACCTGTTGCCGGAATTTGTTTTGATTGCCTAGTTCCATACAGCACGGATCTATGCTTTGTCGAGTGAAAATCTGTTCTAGGTGATCTCTAGTTGGGAGATTGGAGAATTGGAATCAATCAGAAGATTGGCAAATTGATATTAGTTGGGAGACTGGAAACTGGAATCAGTCGGGAGACTGCCAAATTTGAAAGATATTTTCACTAAGGCTCTACATGGAACTCAGGTTGATTATCTTTGTAACATCTATGCTCCAACTTGAGGGGGAGTGTTAAGATTAGGAAACTGACAGTAATGGTTGAGTAGGACTTGATTAGRTACTTTTTGATTATGGGATTACTACTTAGTATATATAAGGTGTCTTATGTGATGAATAAGATATAAGAGAAAAACACAAGAGTAATTAATATACAGAAGAGTATTCTGATAATTATGTTTACATGATATCAGAGCTCTATTATCTCTTTAGATTATCTTAACAGAGCCATCAATAGTTCAAAAGAATGTTATGTATTATCCACTCAAAAAAGATATGTTTTYGTGTACTTTTTATTGCATTGTTATTCTATTTTAGGAGCTGCACAGGTTGTGCTCTGYTAAAAGAAAATTGTGATTTTCTATTTTGGCCAGTCTGCGAGGAAGGAAAAGAGCAGCAAGGAAAGAAAGGAAGCTGAAAATAATCCTACGTCCTAATTGAGAGTGGTAGCTTATTCTTTAAATTGAAGCGTACTTGGAAAATGTGCAAGTATGCCTAACAACCAGAACTAGCAATAATATTTACTGATGTAGGCTTTTACCACTTTAGTCAAGGCAAAAACTTTGATCCCATTTGGTGCACTTTGAATAACCTATAAACCTGAAGAAAATATGAATGCAATATTGTTTTGCTCCTTCAATGATWTGGATGCCCCATCTAGTTATAATCATCCTCTTTATATTTCTCATATAAACATCTTCTCTCCAGCACTAATGAAATAATCCAGATTTATCAAGCACATAGTTCTTTACTTCACTGAGCTCTATACTATTAAACTAGTGATGCATAAAATGCAGGATAAAAAATCAAGGAAATCAAAAAGAGACCTACCTTAGCAACTGATAGCTTATCCATATTTAGAAAATGCAAAACAAACTGTGTTGTTGATCCATTTACTATAAGTGTAAGAAAAACGATGCCACCAGTGAAGAAGAGAAACTGCAAGGGTGAGAGAGAGTATCAGAAAATAGAAGTGGTAATAATAATCACATCACTCTAGGTATTCCGACACTGATCTGGTGGCGTTGCTTACATTTATAGAATCTGGTGAATGATTCTACATTTAAAAGATAGTAAGATTCATATTACGTACCAGAATTCCAGTATCAGAACTGATATAAGGTGAATTATCGCTGGAGCGCTGGAACATCAAGGACATCAAGACTTTTAGAAGTAAAACAAAACAATATGACAAACTCTGCAATAAAATATTGTATAGAGAAAGCAGCCATATTAGATATTGTGGATGTTTAACTTAGTTAAATTTTCCAGTTTAGAATTCAATGCATCCAAACCATATAGAGAGGAAACATGCATATTGGATATTTAGGAAAAAAAGATTGTCTCATTTCTCTTGCTTTTCAGTGAAGGTTCTGAAGAGGCAATTGTRTTATCAACTAAAAAAAATTAACTTCATCGCATAAAAATTTTCTAAATAATAGATAACCAATCATTCATGAAGAACTTTTCTTGTTTTATCAACACAACAATATTAGGAAAAGCACAGCAATGATATATCTTTGAAAAAACAAAAATGAGAATTGTCAAGCATGATGAAAGACCAGGCCTACGCCACCTAATTTGGTAAATCCAAGAAAATTTTGCAGTAATGCTGAATTATGTGTCTCAGGAGAAAGGAAAAAGCAAAGGCAAGAAAAGAAAGATCAGGCCAGGGAATAACAGAACTAACGGATAATATCCAAACAGACTTACCTTAACAGATAGTGAAAGTGACAATGCCACAGCGCCTCGCAGACCCGACCAGACAAGAATAATAGCTTCTTTCCAGTCAAGGCCATAGCCAAAATAGCGGAGAAATGGAAACAAAACTCCAACAACCACAGCTCGTGAGAGTTGGACAAACACATAGAGTAGGAAGAGATAACCCCATGAATTTTCTGAGACATAATTAAGCTCTGTTAGTAAACTTTGATGAGTACAGAATAGCAGGATTAAACTAATATGATTATAGGAAGCAGGAAATTTATGAAGAGGGCCTTCTTGAAAAATTTTCTGCATGAAGTCTGCTATAGTAGTTGAAAAAGATTCCTTCCTTTTTTGTTTTTCTTTTTTTCTTTTCCTCTTTTTTTTTTTTTTTTTGGTGTTTGTTATTAAAGCATTGAAAAGATGTTTTCTTTAGAAATGTATTAGCATCAATTTTCAGCGAGCAAACCAACACTAAGGGCACGAAAAATTATAAGAAAATGTGGTTTTGGTCTTGACTGCAGAAAGCATTACAACTTACGAACTTCCTAGTGATACTCAACCCTACTCCTAATGTCAGATTTAAGTTCTTGTACTCATAAAAAGTTATTGAAGTAACTTCTAGAAATTTCAACGTTTTGAAGTTGTGATGATTTTGTCTTGTCTTGAAATAATTAACTAGAGTGTAAAAGAAATTCAACCAAATAAAAGAACAAATGGAAGTAACAAACAAACAAAAATTATGAAATGACAGAAGAACCACCGTAGTGAACGTGTACCATGTGTTTTGAATATGCTTTCGTTATTGAGAATGCCTTCAGCTATGACAACTCCACTGCAAAGACAAACAGGAAACAGAATTTTCAGGTCCATTGATTTTATTAAAAGGCGATAACTGAAATTAAATGTTAATGTTACACCTTTAGATTATGGAAGAGCTTTGCCGTCATATACAAGTTGGATCACTAGATAAGATGGTTCAAACAGATTAATKAGAAGAAAATGGTTCTWAGATACCCATAAATTGAATCAAACGAAGCTTCAGTTGAGTCAAGATGAGATTTTTCGGCATATTTAAATACCATAATGTACAATTCTGCACCATTCTACATAAAGCTCACAAATCTCAAGTGTCAAAAGGCAAAATAATGGCGAGAAATTGGCGATAATAATTTCATCCTTTATTACTTCACAAAAATATTAGTTAACTACCATCATTCCATGGTAGAGTAAGAAAAATTGTGTTGAAAGGAAGGCAACAAGAATTCATAATCTCCTATTTCTGGAATGATAAATCACAACACCTGGCAACTGAAGTCAGAGACTTTTTCAAACAACTAAAGCATAGGAAGTTGCGACATAAGGTTTTCCAGTATCATTTGCACTAAAGATTAGAAGAGGAAGAGGAAGAGGAGAAACACCAGCCAGGAGGCGAGGGACAAAAGTTAGCATTTCTGCATGAAATGCATACCTTGGTTTTATCACTTAGAGGAAAACTAAAAACCAGGATAATAATAATAATAAAATTACAAAGGAAGAAGAAGAAGAAGAAGAAGAAGAAGAAGAAGAAGAAGAAAACGGAGAAAGAGTAACATTATCAAGTAAGAATGCTAAATTAGTTCCTTACCTTGAGATAAACTTCAAGGTATCAGCAATATAAACAGCTATTACCAAAGTAACAACATAAAGATTGCTAAAATAGTCCATTACCTTAATATGAAAATCAAGGTATTAGCAATATAAGCAACCATTTCCCTGGAACAAGTTTAGCAGGTCAGAGAAATCAATATTATGGTTGATTCGAACAAGAAATATACATGTAAATAAATTAAAGAAGTGTAAAATATGTTCTCAATGATGACCAAAAAAATTTACAAAAATATTATTGAATGCATAAGTAATTCCATAAACAAACGGAGTTCAATGGACTTTGGGATAATTAAAGCAGAGCAGCAGTTCTTCTGTTCATCCTTTTCTGAAGTTGAGTGACAGTGGAGGAGAGGCTGTGATCCTCAAGTAAAACTTCTTCATCAAATTATGGCAGGTTCAATAATCACAACCAACTAGAATCCCCTCATGAACTCTCTCAGGCAGTGAACAGATTCTTTTGACTCTATCCTATTTAGCTGACAATAGAGGAATATAATGTGTTATATAGAACTAGCCCCTATTTTCTTCTTCATTTTTCCTTTCTAGTGGGGAAGGGGTTTGGGGGCACCTTTGGAAAATGAAAAATAGAACATAACAGTAATATCTTCTTCCAGAGCTATTGTTAAGGTCAAGAAGCTGCTACAAGAAATACTCTTGGACAAACTTTGGTGACAACGTGCATTTGCATAATTAACTCTTGATTATTTACTAACAGTTTAAGCATTGAACTTTAGAAATCCAAACTGAATGCACAAGAAAACTAAGCAAGCTACAACCTAACAGCCTAAAGAATATTCCACCACATTAAGTAAAAACTCCTCTTTACATTACAAGCTAATGCAGAACAAATAAACCTCCTCGTAGACCTATATTTACCAATCGAACATCAAGAATTTTCTTAAACAAACGTCCACAAACCGAAGAATGCAGGCCCGAAAGAGCAACTCCTAGAGGAGAACACTTGCCCCAGAAGAGGTCAAATATACAAGCTGGAAATCCATATGACTTAAAAGCTTAAGCTGCTAATTCTTTGGACAAACTTACAAACTTTTTAATTCCAAACTGATGGGAAAAATACCCATGCTCTAGCCTATTTTTTAAATCAGGCAGTTACCTCTATGTTCTTTCCAGTTAAGTTGCATCAAAAAGACTTAAATTGAAAAATGCTTCATCCTACTTGCCTCCTTTCCCCAATAAAACATGTCTCTTTGGCAATTATCAAACAAAAGGAATGAACAGTCAGGTCAGAAGATGAGTGGTTACTATTAGGTTCGATTCCAAAAAACAWAAGGGCAAACAAAYAACAGAATCATAAGAAGCTTGATTAGAACATTTGATAAGGGGTAGTTCCTACGGCCTCCATAGGTAGAACAGTGGATAGATAAATTACCAGAAGTGGTGCAAGCTTTCTTGACTTTCACCTTTAAAGGCAGTCCTAGCGAAAGCAGAGTAGAACCTGCCACATGAATCACATCAAGAAGCTGTTTCTCCAAGYAGCAGAAATGTGTCAAAACTCATCCAGGACACTTACATTCCCAAAGTCATCACTGTCAAAACACCAGAAATATCAGCCCCTTCTTGAGCCTGCRACATACTAATTGCCATTAGACTTCCCATATAACAGAAAAAGAAATTGAATCAAATGAGAAAACTTCTATGAGATAAAAAAGTACTCCTAAATATTGGGCAACAGAAATGAGCAAGGAAAACCAAGACAGCCAGAGACAATTGCCAATAGAAACCAAATACTTCAAATAGGATTCAAGCAGTGATAGAATCTGACCACAGAAGATGACAACCTTGCAAGAGCTTCATAATCATAAGTACAGCAATCATTTTCCTGACTTTGATTTGAAACTAAACTGCCATAACCATTTCCAACTAGAGAGACACATCTTAACAACTTACCAAGACCCAAACTCCCATTAGATGTAGGGTTGCTGATAGAGACAAGTGGCAACAACCCCTGAAGGTTTACAAGAGGAGGAATAAGGAAACTTCTAAAGGCCAAACCCTAATCCGGCATACTTTAAACGATGGACAGCTYACATGCGATCTAGAATAATTCTAGTTTAAATAGTTTCCAAGTTGTTTCGAATTTTGAGTTGTAAGTAATTTCCTAATTACTTTAGATTTTCATTAAGATTTTCTTTTCCTAATAGGTTTAGGAGTTAGTCTATAAATAGAGATTTCTCCACTACAATGTGTATGCTCTCCTTTAAAATTAATAAAATTTCAGTTTATCATGAATTTTCTGGTTGTGTTATGCAATCAAAGCCTTGTGGTTCTAGGTGTGATGCCTAGGTCAATTTCTTAGTGTAGCACTAAGAATCAGCCTTCTCATTTTCCTGTGAATTTTCTTATGACTTTTCTGCATTTTTCTGGTTTCTCTATCATTCCTCGTAACATACTTTCAGGCTACCTAGCACGGGCTTCCTAAGAGGTTTGGCTTACATCATTTTTTGGTATCAGAGCTAATTTTATTGTCCTTAAACAAAAAATAAATAAAAAAATAAAAAACAGTTATGTCATTCAAGATTTTTCTTCTATTCTGATATATCATGAGGAGTATGAGCGGTGGACAAAGAGCTAAAGTTGATGAAACAAATGAATCTGAATTCATTGGTGAACTCGATATCATTGAAACCGATGATCTTATAGGAGGAGAGGAGGATACATCATACCTTTTAGTTGTTAGGTTTATTCTTAGTATACCTAAGGAACAAAAGGAGGACTGGAGGCAAACTTCTATTTTTCAGACTATAGTTGGTTGTGGGTAAGTGCCTCAAAAGTTTGTTATTGATGGAAGCTGCGTGAATGTAGTTTCTAAAGCTGTTCTGGACAAGCTTAAACTACCTACGAAATCACATCCATAACCCTACAAAGTGGTTTGAATTAACAAAACTTCAGGTATAAATGACCAGGCATTGTTTGGTGATTCTCACTCATGGATCCTGTACAAATTATATCTGGTGCGATGTTATTCCAATGACTATCACACACATGGGTGTCTTCAGTTATATGATTGAGATGTGATGAATGATGGAAAGGCTAACACTTATTCATTTCTTTTTACAAGAAGAAGATTGCTCTTAAACCCTTGGGTGCAGGAGAGATGATCAGATGCTGTGTAAATACATGGAGCAAATCTACGGAAGAATAGCCAAAAGCTAAGGCAGTGGTCAAGAGAAAGGTACTACAAATTCTCAACAAGAAAGAATTTCAAAAGGAAGCTGAGGTAGCTGGAAACATATTTATGGTTGTGGCTAAACAGAAGAAAAGCCAGGCAAACGCAAGGAGARGTAAGTCCTCCAGAGTTAGCCATATTGCTAGACGACRGCTTGGTTCAAGAGTTTTGGCTTGGATTCAGTTCAACTTCTTGGGTCGAGAGGGAGGGAAATTGGAAAATTTTGAAATTCAAATTTGATGCATGAGTCAAGAGATCTCCGAGGATTAGAGGTCACTTCATGGAAGTTTTTAAGTTTGGATTTGTGAATTGTAGAATTACCAAGAAATGTTGTGAATTTTTTAGCAAACATAATATACAATCACAATAGTCGACTTTAGTACAATGGAAAAGGGCATTGAAAAATCGATTAATAAATTTGTGTAATCTATTACCAATTAGAATTTTGCTAAACATAGTCAATTATCACTAACATGATTATAGCCTATTCTGCATTTCCGATGGATCTTTCAATAAAATCTAAGGTTAAAAATTTTGTAACTTTTAGCTTTACCTGAAAACCTTTGCCAATATATAATTGTATGAATAATTGGATAATGTTCACTGTTYGGTTAGTGTACATCTCCTAGAATTTTGTGTGTTTGAAGAGAAATTTCTTGATCCAAAGGAGTTTTCTTGATCCAAGAGCAAGGACAAATGGTTTCTTAGATTAAGGGAAAATTACTCTTGCTTCAAAAGATAAAATAAATGACAGCTTGGCTCAAGAACAGTTGAAATCTTGCTCCAAAAGGTAGCCTCAATGTAGCCAAATTGTCTTTGAAATCAAAATCCTCATTTTCTTGGTATCTGTGACTTGCTGGAGATATGAAGACTCCATAAAATTCCAAGTCTAATGTGTGTTCGATATCCCTATGCAGTTATGAGACTAGGAATCACTTTTTATTTCATTGCCAAAAAAAGAGGAAGCTTCTATAAYTATGTTCATTGTTTTCAGTGACAACTAGGTTAGCTCAAATATTTCCAGCGAACAATTAGGTTTGGTCAGACATTATGGTAGGTTTATGAACACTAAAAGATCCTGTAGAAGAGAATGTCCTTGGTTTAAAGTGGGATTTGCTTATTGTCCAATCAAACTCAGAGAATGTATATGATCCCAATAAAGGATGAGGCAAGACAAAGTAGATAAAAAAGAAATTTTATTAATGAAGAGAAGAAATAAAAGAAAAAGGATCAGGCAACCTCAAGAAAGTAAAATAGAACTACATAAAAGCAGCCCTCCAATCTCTTTGTAAATTTATCAATGCTATGTCTCTAAAAACATAGTATTGCCCAAAGAGATAATAGAAAAATAACTCCCCCAAGTAACTCATCAAACATAAACTGATGTTTAACAGTCCTGTTTATCCTTTCTACCCATATCGCCCAAAAATTCGCAAATGAAGCACATTTCAATAAATTCTGCATTGCTTAGTCTTGCCAAAACCACAATATTTTATCTCCATAAATTCTAAAACCATATAAGGACACACCCCTCCTATTTCTTCCTATTACCCTTTAACTCACTCTACACAAATGCAAACTATATCAATCTTGACACTGAAACCGGTAAATGCAATGAAATAGATGATGAACTAGAATTGTTACCAGAATAGCAGTAGAAAAAGATCTACGATAAAATTCAATCTGGAGATTGAAACACATGGACACTCTTGTCGATAAGACGAACACGTAGGCAGAATACAGTCAAGCTGCAACAAATTGGCATCTGAACATAAAGAATCGAATTGCTCTGTGCCGTAGAATAAGCCAGATTTCAAATGAAAGAGTCACATACTTTTCTCTTTGTCAAAGTAATATAAGAGAAATATGGAAGGGAAGGCTAGGTCATTATTCAAGTAGAAAGATAATAATCATATTGAAAGTATCAATACAAGGGGCCTATATATAGGCAACCAAAGATAACAAAACACAATCCTAATCTAACTCTATAAACCAAATCCAAATATGGCTCTAATATCTTAAAACTCCCTCTCAAGTTGGATCATAGATGTTAATTATGCCAAACTTGCTACAAAGATGATCAACCCAAGCTCCATTTAATGACTTTGTGAAAATATTACCTAATTGTTCTCCAGTCTTAACATACTCTGTAGAAATTAAACTTTGTTGAATTTTCTCACGAATGAAGTGAGAGTCAATCTCAATATGCTTAGTTCGTTAATGGAATACAAAACTAGATACAATACGAAGAGCAGCTTGGTTGTCACACCAAGGTTTCGCTGGTCCTGAGGTCTTAAGACCAACTTCAGTCAATAACTAATATATCCATATTATTTCACATACAGACTGTGTCATAGCTCTATATTCCTCCGACTCAACACTGGAACACGAAACAAGGTGCTGCTTCGGTACTCTTCCATGAGACGACGTTTCCTCCAAGAAAGACTCTGTAGTAGATCATCGATGTTCCTTAGATCCTGCCCAATCAGCATTCAAATAACACTCAATATTAGTATGGCCATGATTGTTGTACAAAATACCACGTCTAGGAGCTCCTTTCAAATCACATAGGATTTGTTGTACAGCTATCCAATGATTACAGTTGGTGAAGACATGAATTGACTCACAACACTAACGGAATATGCAATATGGACGAGTTACACAAAGATAATTCAGTTTCCGAAGCAACCTTCTCTCATGATTTTCAAACAATTCCCCCTTTTTTTTTTTTTGTGTGCTGGAAATCAGGAATCCTTGGAGTGCTACACGGTTCAGCCCCCAATTTGCCGATCTCAGAAAATAAGTCAAGTACATATTTCCTTTGAGATATGAATATTCCTTTCTTACTTCTTGTTACCTCAACAACTAAAAAATACTTTAACATCCCTAAATCCTTTGTGTGAAATTGACTATGAAGGAAGGACTTGAGGGATGAAATACCCTTAGTGTCGCTCACAATAATAACAATATCATCAACATAAACTACTAACAACACAATGCCAGCTTTAGATGTCTTGTAGAAGATGGAATGATCAAACCTGCATTTCTTCATTCTAAACTGTTCAACTGCTTGGCTAAATTTTCCAAACCAAGTAAGAGGACTCTTTTTCAATCCATACAGTGATGTACGAAAATGACAAACTTTCCCATACTCCCCCTGAGCAACAAATCCAGGAGGTTGCTCCATGTAAACTTCCTCCTAAAGATCTCCATGAAGARAGGCATTCTTGATATCGAGCTGATGCAAAGGCCATTTGTGAGTGGCTGCCATAGAAATGAATAACCTAATAGATGTTAACTTAGCAACAGGAGAAAAAGAATAAGTGTCAGAGTAATCAATGCCAAAAGTTTGACCATATCTTTAGCAAGTAGACGGGCTTTCAATCRAGCAACGAACCCATCAAGATTGACTTTAATGGCAAAAACTCATTTACACCTAATACCCTTCTTCCCTGCAGGTAAGTTTACCAAGGTCCAAATACCATTGTCATCAAAGCATTCAATTCCTCGATCATAGCATTACACCATCAAGGATGAGAGAAGGCCTCACGAATAGTTTTAGGAAGAGGGATAGAATCGAGAGACGCAATAAAAGAACTAGAAGAATGTGACAAGTGGTTATAAGACAAAAAAGAAGAAACGGGAAGTAAATTGACGTTTATCTTTTCAAAGGGCGACAGGAAGATCAACACTTGGATCGGGATCTGACGACGAAGGTGCCAGAGCAGGACAAGAATGAGGAGAGCTTGGCCGCAGAGAGTAAACCTGAAGGTTGGGAGGCTTGGCAAGAGTAGACTCATAGGATGTGACAGTATAGATTAACAGATCATCCTCCCCCCGGCTGACATGAGTAGACGACGAAGAAAAGGGTGTGTCTTCAAGTAAGGACACAACAAGGGCACAAAACATGTGCCAAGGCTAGGGCAAAAACACGTATATCCTTTTTAAACATAAAAGCCAAGAAAAATGCACTTCAATGATTAATGACCTAATTTGGTAACATGGGACAAACATCCCGAACAAAGGAAGTGCAACCAAATATCTTCTGCTCAATAGGGAACAATGATTTCATAGGAAAAAGGAAATGATATGGAGACTCACCATTAAGAACAGATCAAGGCATACGATTACTTAGAAAACAAGCCGTAGAAACTGCATCGGCCCAAAAAATGTTTAGGGACATTCATTTGAAATAATAAGGCTCGAGCAGTTTCCAAGAGATCTCTATTTTTTCGCTTAGACACCCCATTTTGAGATGGTGTATCTACACAAGAGGTTTGATGAAGAATGACATTTTGAGTCATGTAAGATTAAAAAAATGATGATAGATATTCTTTGGCATTATCACTTCATAAAGTTTGGACAGAAACATTAAATTGAGTTTTAGTCTCGATATAGACGGCACAAAAATGAGAAAACAATTAAGAACGACTTCTTATAAGTATAACCTACGTGAATAATCATCAACAAAAACAACAAAAAATAGAAATCTAGATTGAGACGTAACTTGACATGGACGCCAAATATCTGAGTGGAATAACTCAAAAGGAGCACTGGCCCACTTCTTGACTCTAGGACTTGAACTAAGACAATGGTAGTTAGCAAACTGACAAGATTCACAATCTAAAGATGATGGACTCTAAAACTGAGGGCAAAGTTTCTTTAGCAAAGAAAGAAAAGGATGGCCCAATCGACAATGTTCTTCGAAAGGGGTGACTATTCCAGAACAAGGAATGGACCTTAGCACATGCGGGTCAAGAATGTCAAGACCTCCAGACTCATGTCTTTTACCAATAATCATCTTCGTCATAAAATCCTGAAATAGACAACAGTCAAGAGAGAATCAGATATAACAATTAAGGGCGCGAGTAAGCTTGCTGACAGAAATTAAATTGAAAGATAATTGAGGTAAACCCAAAACAGATGACAAAGGAATGGCCAGAGTAAGTGTTATTGTGCCAGACCCTAGACTACAAGTTGTCGACCCATCTGCTAAAATCACAGGAGAAAGAATGTATGTGACTGAAAAGTAGAAAACAGGCTAGAATTACCTGTCATATGATCTGTGGCACTAAATCAATGACCCATACGGAAGATGTGGAAGCAAGATATTTATTTAGGTTACCTGACTCGGCCATAACAGTAGTAGGAGCAGAGGAAGACTTTTCATATGCATCAAGAGTGGATGCAATACAGGCTGAAGGAGGTCTAGACCCTGATTCTGCAACTGCCAACACTCATACTTCATATGTCACTTATGACAATAGCGACACAATTCTTTTGGAGTCCTTTCCCGAGTGTCAACTCTCCTTTCACCACGTGTACATTGCTGTCTTCCTAGTCTAGCAGTAGGACATCGACTTACAAGAGCACTGGTAAGTTGATCAGGTGGGGGACTTTCTAAGCAAGTTATTCTATTAAATGTGTCTTGCAAAGAAGAGATCTCAGAACTCGAGAGAATCTGAGATTCAGTAGTTTGAAATTCAAAAGGGATACCTGTCAACAAATTCATAACAGCTATATTTTCCCGTTGAACCCRTTGAAATTTCACGTCAAGGCTGAAGGGTAATAACATATTAAGCTCTTCATAAGTTCATTTGAATTCCATAAAATAGTTTGTGAGAGAGTTATCCCGTTTCTCTGCACGATAGAAGGCTTCACATCATAAATACGAGAGATATTCCCTTTCCTTGAATACAAGAAATCTAAATATTCCATCAATTCCTYCACAAATTTGCAGTGATTTATCACCAAGTACCTCACTCTCAATGAAATTTTCGTATCTGCAAGAATAACCTAGCATCCTCCCTAAGCCATGTCTTTTTGGAGTTGTCTTGCRGTGGATCGTTCATCATGTGATTATCYATATTGATACTTCACAGGTAAAGTCGAACCATTTTTTCAATCTAGATAATTATTGGACTCATTGAGCTTACGTTCCGTGATTTTTTAAATCATCGGAACCACATCCGACATAACAACTAACTTCTTATCAACCATAGTGTAACCCAAAATATTTGTTCTAAACCCACTAATCTTACCTTAACCTTGCTTTGATGCCATGTTAAAGTAATATACGAGAGATATAGAAGAGATAATGATGTCATGCTTGCCTTTGGTACTCCGGAGAAACAAATCTTGATCGAACACCTTTTACTAGGATCAATGTAGTTGTATGTAAACCCAGAGCAATAGCATGATGAGCCAAAAAGTCTCCAGGACCTATTGTTAAGAATAATGAATTGCTATTTTCATTAATAGCATTTAACCAACCGGGCAGCCAAATGCTTCGACCCTCATTGAATGCCTGCCCACTTGTTGAAGATAAAAGTACATCGAACCCATATGAAGTTTTCCCATGAGCCGATTGTATCCATTGAGCAAATATAGGTTCGAGCAATCAGGTTTAGATTGAAGCCGTAAATATTGTCCTTGCATGGCAATCAGGCTAATCGTATTGGGAAAAAACTCAAAGGACGGGGAATCCTTTTGAACAACCCGTTCTAATAGGAAAGCCTTATATCTTAAAATTAATTCATCAAGTTGATGATATTATTCAAGGAGAAAGATAATAATCATATTGACAGTATCAATACAAGGAGCCTATTTATTAGGCTACCAAAGGTAACAAAACACAATCATAATCTAACTCTATAAACCCCCTCCAAATATGATATTGAACAGTCTTTATTCCCTTGCTAATGTTGYAGTCTTTTTTATTTTTTTTATTTTCTCTCCAGATTGAGAACTTTATGAGATAAAATAAATCTGCTGTATAGTTTTTCAACTCTAAGGGAATTAAAACATAAAGGCCACAAATATGGAATTTACAGTATAACAGTATACTCCTATACTTGCTGCTAAGTTTAGGGAAGATACAAACCGTGAAGTAAGCACAATAGCTCACAGCAAGTGTCAGTGTAATCTCAATCACTGTGTCGTTGAAGATAAACCCCAGCCACAGAACTGATACGATTCCAAAAGCCAGACCAATTGCCACACTGGATAAGAAAATAGATTTATGAAAGGATATAATTTTCAATGTCATCTCTCCAAATTRAAAAGCACATACGCTCCAAGAGAAACTTGTGTCAAAAATTTGATAACAGTGGCCCAATTAAAGCTCCAATGAAGAACCATGCGGAAAAACAGCTGATACACCACAATTGCTGTCCTGAAATAAAAGAAGAGCTCCATCAGAGAAGAGAAAAGACATTAGAAAATTAAAAATGACTTCTATAGTACAAGGCAAGTGAGGAAGAAACTGTATGTTTCAAATACAAGCTTCATTCATGACCTGCTAGAAGAAGAAATTTGAGAATAAAGGCCAAAATTTGAAACCTAGGAGGGAGGTATGTACCCATCATTCATCAATGATTCTCCTTCGATTATGGTACTCAATTTTTTGCTTGCACCAAGCTCCTTCAGAAGGGCTACCACCGCAACAGGATCAGTAGCACTAAGGAGGGACCCAAGCAATAATGATGTTCTCCAGCTCCAGTTATATGGAAAAGTGAGCTGCAATTTGTTATTAGAATAGAAAGAAATGCACCAGAAAACTACAACTGACTGATTAATGATATTCAACAAACCTTTAAAGCTGATCCRAGACAAAAGGTTGAAACAAGCACTCCAGGCCCAGCAAGGAGCAACATTTGTATTATACACCTCTGGATTCAGAAATTGAATGCGAATGTGACTAAAACTCAGAAAAAGTTAAAAGTAAAACATGAATATCTAATTGCATGATTACTGGCAAGTTTTGTCAGCAATAATGACAACAAAGAACCTTGGTCTATGGCTTCAAAAGGTCTAACCTCTAGAAAACCTATGTGGTCCAGAACAATACAAGATTAACTTGATAACATCAGCATGGGCATATTGAATACAAACAAGACAACATCAATTACCCCATATTTATTTGATGTGGCAATGATATTTGTAGAAAATTAAGCTAGATGATTAGGAAGTTAAGTACCACCAGTAAGTTGGAGATTGAGAACCTGTATAGCAAATTTTCAGGACTATCTACGGCTGTAATTATCCTAGAAAAACCTACCTTAGCTCATATTAGTTGCTTTTGAGGATCATATCTTGGATCCTTCATGTATATATGTATATGGCCTATKGTCAATGAAATCATCAGAAAATATCTTCCTCAAACTGCTTCACAGTATCAGGGTACAACTCTGAGACCTAATCCTGATGCTGCCTCCTGTCCATTACCAAGTCTCCATGCTGGTGTCTTACCATCACTTTTTCTCCTCTGTTTTCCAAGACACTCAATTTTTTTCCTCCCTTCTCAGTCCTCAATGGCAGATTCTGAAAAAACCGCTTCAGTCAGTGGGAACTTCATCCACTCCTCTGACCTTGAATAAGCAGGTCACATCCAAGAGCAGCCCCATTCCCCTGACCAGCCATAAACTCACTAGGCACAACCATCTCCAATGGTCCCAATCTGCCATGATGTTCACTTGTGGCTGAAGCCATGATGACTACCTTATCGAAGCAGCTTCTCAACCCAGTTCAGATTATCCTGAATTCAAAGTTTGGGAGCCAAAAGTAATCTAGTAATGTCCTGGCTGATCAACTCCATGACTCCAGAAGTCGGTACTTCCTCCTTTATACTAATGGAAAGGAGATCTGGGATGCACCCAAGAGACACTCTCCAACAGTGAAAACACTGCTGAACTTCTTCCAAGTTGAAAGCATTATTCATGATCTCAGACAAGGCAAAGCCCGGTTGCCATTTTACAATCCTCGCTATTGGCAGCAATTAGATCTTCTCCAATTACATGAATGGAAGTGCTAATGACAATACCTATTCCAGGAAAATTGTAGAGACCAAACGTGTCTTCAAATTTCTTATGGGCCTCAACAAATCTCTTGTTGAGGTGCATGACCAAATCCTTGGTAGCCACCATTGCCAGGACTTTTAGAGGCATTCTCTAAAGTTCGCAAAGAAGAAGGTTGAAACGCATTATGATAAGAAAATCATAAGTGCCCTCTACTACAGAAGGATCAGCTCTTGATACCCATAAGGATGACCCAGTGGCTCCTGATCCAACAGCCTATGCTGTCTGTGGAATTCTTCAAAATAACAGAGATAACAAGACATCGAATAGGAAGACCCTAGTATGACCACTTGCCGAAAGCCATGMCACGTTAAGGAAGCCTGTAGGAAATTGCACAGAAAACCACCAGATTGGAAGACCAACAGCCACACCAAGCAATCGTGAAGTCAAGGAAATGATGCCCCCGCAAAGAGGACCTTCAAACCAAGTTCCAATCACCAAGAATCAACWTGAGATGCTTCAAAACCTTATCAGAAACGCCCATCAACCTATCGCTCCTTTAGTGATAGGCACAGGGGAGTGGCACCGCAAGATAACGGCAATTCTGCTCTTCATGTTGCTCAAACACCCTCGACCTCTTGGATTGTAGATTCTAGCACTTCCAACCACATAACAGGTGATATTTCCCTGTTTTCGTCCTACAGCCCATGTCAAGATACTCTCACTATTCATATAGCTAATGGTTCATGCTCTAGCACTATACATCTCTCACAAGCTATTAGTATCTAGTCAATCCTATTTGTGCCTAATCTTGATTGCAATTTAACATATGTTAGCAAGTTGAATAATGATCAGAACCGCGAAGCTAAATTTTTTGCTAAATCCTGTTTTTTGCAAGACTTGGATTCGAGGAAAGCAATTGGCGATGCTGAACTTTGTGCAGGCTTATATCTTCTCAAAGTCGATACAATCTCCAATCAATTTGAAATATAATGCTCTTAGTGTTAGTCCTCAATATCAGCCTGTAAGTAGTCATGAGCTAATTAGTCAATCAAATAAAAATAGTGCAGCAATGATCTGGCACTACCAGTTAGGTCATCCAAATATCATATACCTTGAATGTTTATTTCCATCATTATTCATTAACAAAACTTCAAAGTTTTTCAAATGTGATGTTGGCCAATTATACATACATACTCAAAGTGTATACTAMCCATGACCGTACAAACCATCTAACCCTTTTCTCTCATTCACAGAAATATCTGGGGCCATCAAAAATTCAAAATATCACYGGGACTTGGTGGTTTATTATTGGTTGATGATCATACACAGATGAGCTGGACGTTTTTTATGAAGGATAAATCCAAAACCAGCCGAGTTTTCCAAACCTTCCACACTATGAACCAAACCCAATTCAAGCCCATATTCAAGTCTTTAAAAGAGAATTATTTAACTCATGCTCTTGGTCCCTACCTACAGCCCCATGGAATTATCCATCAAAGTTCATTCGTAGATGCACCACAACAAAGTGGTATGGTAGAACACAAAATCGACACTTAATTGTAGTTGCACGTTCCTTGTTATTCACATCTAATGCTCCCTAAGGATTCTGGATGGAAGTTGTTTTCACTGCAACATACTTCATATATAGAATGCCTTCACGTATCCCAAAACTTCAAAACTGTAAAGCAAACCCTTTTTTTTTTTTTTCTTTTTCTTTTTTTTTTTTTTTTTTTTTTTGGGTGGTAACTACCCTCACTCACATCTCAAATCCCACTTGAGATATTTGGTTGCTTGCTTTGTCCATATACACTCACAACACCGAGGTAAACTAGATGCTAGAGCTACAAAATGCATTTTAATTGCAACTCATCCAACAAAAAGGGCTATAAATGTTATTTGTCCCAATACCAGAAAAAGTTTCCACACCATGCATGTGCATTCCTTAAGACAAACCATACTAACCCCAGTTCCATAATTCAGGGGGRGAACAATGAATAGGAATCACAGAATTGGGATTGGTTCTCTCTCATTGACAATCTTACTCTCATTATCCCTCCTACTCAATTATCATCAAATCCCACACAACTTATCACGCACCTATCCCAAGTCCTCATATACTCGAGCCATGAATTTTGACACCAACCGAATCTGAACATGCACTACCGATTCCTGAGTCAAGTACATTGAACCCTAATTATGTTTCAAGTAAAGAGCTTAATGTCTACTCCAGGAAGCAACATCAAGAAGCTCGTTAACCGCAGCCTGTACAAACTCAGCAGAACAAGTGTCTGAGCTGGGTCCAACCACTCTTGACAAACCACAAGACAAGGCAGAACTTAACCCCGAACCTTTTGTTGAGAAAGTGATGGATTATGACTTGGATATCAACAGACCGATTGTTAAAAGGAAAGGAGTAGTCTCAKGTACCACCCTCTTCATAACTGCATGACATATTCAAATCTATCCCCTAATTTTAAATCCTTCATCTCATCCTAGGATCCAATTCATATWCCCAGTACAGTACATGAAGCTCTACAAGTGCTAGAGTGGAGAGTAACCACCTTAGAAGAAATCCGGGCTCTTGAGAAAAGTGAAACATGGATCCTCACCTCTCTTCCACCTGGAAAACACTTTGTTGGATGCAAGTGGATTTTTTCAATTGAACACAAAGCAAGTGAGAGTGTTCAACTGTTCAAGGCCCATGGAAGCCAAGAGTTTTATTCAGTCCTACAGAATCGATTACTCAAAGATCTTTGCTCCTGTTGCTAAGCTAAACACTAAAAACTAGCTATTCTTCAAGCTTGAAGTGAAGAACGCCTTTTTAAATGGGAACCTTGTATAAGAAGTATATATGGAGACCTCCTAGGTTTGAAAGTGAGTTCGCAAACAACAAAGTGTGCAAACTTCACAAATCACTATATGAGCTTAAACAATTGCCTCGGACCTGGTTTGACAGATTTACAAGGGTACTAAAACAAGATGGCTACTCTCAATGTCAAGCAGATCACACGCTATTTGTAAAGCACTCAACTAGTGGAAGGCTCACAGTATCGATGGCATAGTGCTCACTGGGAACTATGGAGGAGAAATGGATATCCTTAAAGATTTGCTATCCAAAGAGTTCGAAATCAAGGTTCTCGGGTTGGAAATACCTACATCAGGCAAAGGAAATTCAGTCTCTCAACAAAATTATGCTCTAGACCTCCTAAAGGAAGCTGGGATGATCAGGTGTGAGCCAGTTGCCCATGGATCCTAACACCAAACTAGGAACTCAGCCAGAAGGAACAGGGATATTCCACGTTTGGTGGAAAAACTAATTTACTTAACCATACCCAACTAGGCATAAGCTTCACACTTGGTCTATTCAGCCAATTCTTGAACAATCCCTCCAAGAAGCATATGGAAGCAGTGTACTGAATCCTACGGTATCTCAAGAAATATCTAGAAAAGGGCTGAAGTTCAGAATGACCCTTTATAGATCTTTTGAAGTCTACACTGATGCAGACTGGGTCGGATCTCGAACTGATCGAAAATCAACTTCTGGCTATTGCTCATATGTAGCGGTTAATCTAATGACAAGAAGCTACATGTTGCTGCTCGCAGCAGTGCTGAGGCTGAATTTTGAGCCTCAGCTCATGGAATTTGCGAAGGGATCTGGATGAGACGACTACTAGCTGAACTCGGAATTGATATGGATGGACCTATAGAAATGTTGTGTGATAATCAATCAGCCATAGCCATTGCAAAGAACCCAGTCCACCATGATAGAAAAAAGCACGTTGAAATAGACTGTCATCAGCAAGAAGATCAAAAGCAAAGTAATTTCTCTAAGACATGGTCCTTCTCAATTTCAAGCGGCAGATACTTTAACCAAAGCTCTTCATTGTCCTAACTTCGATGAGCTAAGCACCAAACTTGGTTTGACAAACATATTTCCTCCAGCTTGCAAGGGAGAGTAGAAAATCAAGCTGCCGATTAGGAAGTTAAGTAGCACCTGTAAATTAGAAATCGATAACCTGTATGGCTAATTTTTTAGGAGTATCTACAGCCGTACTTATCCTAGGACAACTTACCTTAGTTAGCTCATTTTAGTTCCTAATTTTGATGATCAGATTAGCGATCCTCTCTGTATATACGTATATGACCTATTCTCAATGAAATCAKSAGAAAACAATTTCGTCAAATTTCTTCAATATATGACTATAAGAAATGAGAATAATGACATCAATGACCTGAAGGAATGAATAAATCACTCTTATATTCAAAATATTTKTCACTTTAGGACTTCGCAGGTCATTAAATTGAAAGATCTTGAAAATTTCTTTCCRGATTAAGGTAGTACAAACATTTGACCTCTTAGAACGTGTCAAGTATTTGMAGCAAAAAGCATTTTACATTCCTATGGCCCAGATGCATTTTGATAGGTTTTGTGGGTGTCAAAACCATTCTTRAGAAAGCTTTTGTTCCATGATCCTATCTTACTACCATCAGAGACTGAGAAACTAGTTAATGATAGGTATCATGAAATTATTTAACAGTAACATAAGATTATAATGTCTCTTGTCATGATTATATGCTAATCCATGGGCAGCATCTGAAAAAAATGAAACTCAAAAGAAGCATATGCGGAAGGATTATGTAGCTCTTTCATTCAATGTCACATGATATTGCTAGATTTGACAAGGCGAATTAAGTTGTATCAAGACAAGCAGCAAACTTTTATGGGCCCTTAAGACATGAAAAGCAGAAACGTCAATGGGTCAGATGTAGTGTTGGACCCAAGAGGGAGCAGAACTTAATTCTTCTCAGATAATATGAACCAAGTCATTTAGCAAAAATTCAAGGAGACAAAAGCTCCTGAACTCAAACAATTCACCTTGCTATGCTGGAAAACCTCGAAAATACAGAATTCTGATCCCATAATGTACTGAACAACGATCTAACTTGCCTATGGTGAAACACTTTTAATATCGATCCCATTTTATTGGAGCTACATTGACAAGGGAAAAATTACAAATACCTGTGCCCCATTCAAGGATTAAACTAGTCTACATGGAGTTTGAGGGTGTATATTAAGTATATACATTCTTCAAGGTGTCAAAATCATCAACCTTTTTCCTTGTCAACTAAACTAATTCTCAAATTCAGCTAGGTGTGACTCCTTTCACATTCTATATCTTCTCTCTTCTCTATCTTGYTATGTTTTTCATTTTTCTTCTAATTTTACCTCCACCTCTTCCTCTTCTTTTTCTTCATCTTCTCATCAGTTTGTTCTTCCTTCTTATTCTCTATTTCCTAATTACCATCAGGTCTAGCCTTTCATCCTTACCGCATGCATTCCAAGTAAGTATCCAAATCTGATTGACCAATCACGCATCACCATGTACAACTGATGTCATGTCACATATTGGAAATTAGTTCGGTGGAGAAGCAATGATTTACTGTAGCACTAGGATCAAAGAGGTCATATTTTACCAAAATTGGGGGGAAGGCAGACATTTCTATAATGGATTACCATGCCTATCATACTGGATAGCTTTCCCACTTATCATGATCGTCCGGTGCAAATATATTGAGGTGATATGCAGGGTATAATAAATCATTTATCATCTGGGTTAAAATAATCTAAAGAGATAATAGACCTTTGATAGCATGTAAACATAATTGTGGAAATACTCTTTTGTGTATTACTCTTGTGTATTTCTCTTGTATCTTATTCATCATATAAGACACCTATATATACTAAGTAGGAATCCCGTAATAGGAAAGTACCTAGGACCGATTAGGAAAGTACCTAATCAAGTCATACTCAATCACTATTATCGGTTTCCTAATCTTTATAGTTTCCTAATATTAAAACTCGCCCTCAAGTTGGAGCATAGATGTTAATTATGCCGAACTTATTATAAAGATAATCAACCCGAGTTCCATTTAGAGCCTTAGTGAAAATATCATTTAAATTTGCCAATCTCCTGACTGATTCCAATTCTCCAGTCTCCCGACTGAATATCATCTAGAACAAATTTTCACTCAACAAAGCACAGATCCTTGCTGTATTGGAACTAGGCGATCAAAGCAAATTCCTGCAACAGGTGCATGAAGCAGAGGGGGCAGCTTGAGACGTCATGTGTGGGGGTAGAGGAAACAAATAWGCAAAGAAAGTAAAGAAACAACAATCTAAAAAGAAACATGCAATCTGCAAAGGAGGAAAAGAAAGAACAATAAGAACTCTATAAATCCTAAACAATCTTGATCGAAGTCGTGAAGAGCCCCATCCAAACAATTGATTAACAGAATGTAAGAAGTTATTCCCCATCAACATGCTCCTTCTCTATCGTTTATGATGTCTTGGCAACAGYTAAAAGATAGAACTACCTCTTATTATAGATTTAGAAAGGGAAAGAATTGATGGAAWGAAGACTGTAAACTCTTGCCCATCACTGGACAAAAATATACCAAAGAGAAGATATCAAAACACTGATATTAAGATGTAACATCAAGTACTCCCTATTGGCAAATCCATAACAACTTCAAATTTTTTATGCATAATTTTTCAAAATAATTTACTTAAAACATGTTACACAGCTTACGATTTCCAAGGCCATTTCCATCAGGAGTAAAATGTAGTCAATCTGTGTAATTATCTTTTAACTTTGACATTCTCTACAAATGCCTTAATATCAATCGAACCTTAGGATATTAAACCTATTACAGAAACTCCTGAGCATTAATGAACTAGTTTAAACGCAATTTCCCAAGGAACAGCAACAATTCTTTACCAAACTAATTCAGGAAATTTCTGAAGGAAGAAACATCATATCACTAAGCATAAAAGATGTAAATTGTCATGCATTTCCGGGCTAAATTACTCCTTACATATGGTGAATGGTAAAGGATGAAAGCAACCCAAAAAAAACTCTTTCTGAAGCTTCAATAATAAGAGATAGACCACATTTTTCAAAGACAAGAACACAGAAACAAATGCAGAAATAGAGCATGAGCTAAATAAGGATGTCAAAAGACCTTTATCTGGTGCACTTCCATTGAAAAAGAACTTTCAAAAAGAAGAGCCGGCAGGAAAACAGTTAAGAGAAGGTCAGGATCAATATTTGCCCCTGCACAAAAACAAGTGTTAGTCATTTCTAGAGCAGATCAAAGTAAAAGGAACATCGTGGATCAAGAATAAAACTTTTAACTGAATATCAGAAAACAAATAATTGAACAACTCGAGCAAATAAAAATAAAACTTACAAATACGAATTCCATTCCCAATCTTCCCTAGTTGGTGACTTGTCCCATATTCTACATAGTAAACCATAAACAAACTTTAGTCAGTTAAATGATAGCAAAGAATAACTCAGCCAACTATGTTTTCATTATCAAAGCTAATTATGATCACAAACTCTCAGCAAAATTACTGATATAATGTAATATCTTTCGTCAGAAACTTGTCTCCAAATAAATCAGATATATCATCCCCACTTATAACTCTATAAATCATTTTTCTGTCCATTCACTCATGACATGCTTTTAGCTGCATAATGAGAAAGTGACCCAGAATGCTAAATAGCCATGCCTATCTATTCATTAATAAGCGCAAAAAATAAATAAAACCAGTTAAATATACAAGCATACAAAATACCTACATTTGAGCTCCAGTTTAAAGTAACTCAAATCCTCGTTTGGTTTAGGACTGCAAAAGTGTCAATTCCCAAAGAATGACTGACCTCAGGATTGAAAGGTTGGATTTCTTATTGGGATTGTCAAATCTGCTTTCATGACTAGCCTGAGAATAGCCCAAGAGTGTACGAACATTGCCTTGAGCTAATAGCTAAGCACTCAAATAGTCGACTCATAATTCAGGAAGTCTAGGGCTCTGCGCCCCCCCCCCCCCCCCAAAACAAAAAGAGAGAGAGAATAACAAGCATTATTGAGCTTAACAATTTGATTGCAAATTTTTTTTTTTTTTTTTTTTTTTTTTTTGGGGAAATAAATCTTGTACATAGCAAAGCAGAGACAGGTTAACCTAATGAGATACTTATGGAAGCACAAAAAATAAAAAAAATAAAAATCGAGATAAAGGGGTCAATTGCAAGCCCAGAAATTGATCACCCATATTACTGCTGTTAAATTTTCATATTCATTAACTGTCAATCATCTATATGGTACAAACAACCTTTCAGATATATGACGGATAGTTTTAACAACATCTTTAACTATAATCTTCATCTGAAAAATTTTTATACTTAATCTAATACTCCATATGAGATCACCAAACAAAAAGGTCGAATATGCAGTAAGTTTTAGTTTTGAGTTTGATCTTGGGATGCTTTAAATACAACAATCAATTGATTACCATGCCAAAGCCACTAAAACATCTTTTAGGACACACTAAGTGCTGGTACATCTACAGATCATCTAACAAACAAATTAATTAAGTCATTACTTCAAATTCAACCAATGAATATAAATAGGTCATGTTAATTAAGAAGATCGTAAATATATCCGATGCAACCTAATAAAGAATTAGTGATAGTTTCAGGGTCCAGACATTTGATAAATAACCTGCCAATAACACAAAACAATTATGACATTTGCAACACCAATTGCTATCAATAACACCACCATTTTCTCACCCTCCTACCAAAATATATAAGCCTAATTCTTAACTTAAAGACCATTGTAAAGCTTATTTAATGATGGCAAAAGATGGTGGGTGCTGACCTATTCTCTATTCAAACAATAAAAAGCATCTTTCTCTCACAAATTAAAATCTAACTTTCACTTATCTTTCTTACTCTTTATTTGCAACCTCATTTTCATCACCACATAACCTTCTTCTTTTGGAATGTCAATCCAAATTTAATTACTCACAAGGTAGGGTAAATGAACAAGTATGTGGAACTTCTATCTCTTGTTTATGTTGGTCCTTTGTTTTACTGCTATACATTTCAAATTTGGGGATTGTTGRTTTTTCTACTGTTTAGTCTTGTAGGTGGCCATTCTTTTAAAAAGTTCTAAATTCGGTTAATATGAATTTAATCTCTGAGAAAATTGAGCATTTATAATAAGTTTATTTGATTTGAAGTTCAATTCAAGGGAAACTTTCCCAACAATCAAGTCAAAACGAAAAGACTTCAAGCATCATATCTTTGGTGTATGAAATATAGAATTGCTTGTATCACATCGTAAGTCAAGCCCTACCAGGTAGTCCCTTATTTAGGTTTATAGTTTTCAATCTAGATAGCAGTTTACCAACTAAGACAAGGGGTAAAGGTAAGAGGATAAAGAATTCTCAAGAAAGTAAAAGATAAGAACATCTAATCACTTCACAAGTGATTAGAGAAAAAGCATTCCATCTCAAGGCAAGTCCAAAGGCATAGAGTCCATGAATTCACTGGTAGAATTCAACTTACAAGTACTTGGCTCCTAATCATATAGTTGAACTTAAAACATGAAAGATATGGACCTAAAAGGTATAAATAGGAGAAAACATTTAACATCAGAAGTATTTATGCACCCCAAAACTAAGGCTAGAAGGATATGCTACAGACCTTTAGATGTCACGTGGATAAACATAATTTGCAGACCTTCAAAATCATATATCTACCTATATCCAATTAGACATGATAATAGAAATTTGGGGCCAAGATCCAGGAGTTTGTGATGAGGATGGTGGAATGGCTATGGTCTTTTAGAGAAAAAGAGGAGWAAGAAAGCTAGGCCTAGATTCTTCTCTGGCCAATGTTAGTATCYAGCATCTCAAAGGTGCAACTTTGAATTTGTTTTAGTTTGGGAATACATAGACAGAAGTATACATAGAACATGGTGAAACGGGAGATAACTCAACTTTCAAAGCGGAGCATGACATTATTGACAACAGTTGTAACTGAGAAAGAGCTTAAAGTTCCAGGATCCAATAATATGCATGTAAACAAGATAAAATTAAGAATATCTGGATACAAGCTAGCAGATAGAAGAAAAGAATTTCTTGGGACCAAGGGGCCCAGGAAGCATATCCAGAGATACAGGGTGAGGGAACAAAAAAGATTCAGAAGGCAGAAGTATTTAAAGGAAAGAATACCCTCTCCAGATATTCTCTTCCACTATTGTACTAGTGTCATTTCTACTAATTCATGTTCATAATTTACAGAATTTCATTTTTAAACAGTATTTCTTGGATACTTTGAAATGTCTAGAACATTCATAATAACAATGAAAGTAGCTTGCCTTTTTTTTCCCCCCCTTTTTCGTATTTTTTTTTTTTTTATAGTTTTCTAATGTTTCATTTTATTCTAATGAATATATGCACCTATGACTTAAGAAATTTCACATATTTATAAGATACAGTAAGCTAAAATCCTCATCAGTTTATCTGTTACTTTTAGCAAACCCAATCACAGCTGATCCTAGCAAACCATCAGTTCATGTGGAACATCTACAGTATCCTATTACTGTCACAGTCAAACAGTACTTAGAAACCATTGATCTCTCAACTCATCTCACCGATTAAGCTTCTCTGCAATAGTTTCCTTATACTATCAAAAATTCAAATTGAGTTCACTTTGCGGACCTACATGACCATTTAACTTATACCCAAAAACCACGAAAAGAATATAAAATCACATATTGAACCAGAGATCTCTGTGTTCCCTCAAGCTCAACATGACTAAAGAATTTCAAAATACTCATTAGGTTGCTCAACCTCCTTCTTAGCACAGGATACAACTAATCCAAGTATATTCAGGTAAGAACGTATAGATAAAACAAAAGATTATAACGTAGCAAGAAATTCAAGCGGTGATGAGAAGAAGYAAGAAACCTAAGGATCCGAGTCCAATGCCRAGAACAAGCAAAGCAACAGTATAAGGAACTCTGGTGCCTCTAAGTGCATGCCTACATGCAATGCCCAATACAAAACTTATTCCTACAAAGATGACAGCATCTGTTGGATTCGAAGACGAAGACTCCGGTGATGGTGATGGTGATGATTCTGATTGCTCCTCCAACACTCTCAAAGGCAGCAGATCCTCCGCGGTGAATACTGAAGTCATCTCAACCTTCGAAAAAATCACAAAATTCAGAACCTCCTWCCCCWATAGAGTAGAGAGTTTAGTTGACTGCTTTAACTGCAACCATTGCTCACATACAATAGAGAAGTAGACTAAATTATTCCGAGCTCAAAGATCCGGAGATTTTCCCCTTTTCTTTTTTCTTCTCTTGTCCTCCTGGCGAATATTTGAGGATGTACCAGTAATCTTGGCCTTTGCTAGAGTTGTCTAATTGAATGTTTTTCTTTCTTTGTTTTTTATGGTAAAAATCTAATTTGACGATTTAAGTTTTCTTTTCTAGATAACGATTCAAGTTAAATCAGTTCAAATAATATCTGTTATATTTTTT